>JAJOOE010000301.1:0-103584 GCA_036250405.1 Solanum raphanifolium
CTTCAATCCTTTGGTTATTTGCATCCTGATTTGTAGTCATTGACTCTCTTTCGGAACAACTCAAAAATGAATCAGAACTTTCTGCTACACAAGACTTGTTGCCACTATCCTTGTGATTATCTTCATCAGCTCCACGGATCACTTTGCTGTCCAATTCTGTAGATTCATCCGAAATCATATGTCTATGATCAGACTCCACATGCTCCTATGCTGCAATCTGATTTTTTGTACATAATTTGTTTTAATTTTTAATTTTTATTTTAATGTGTAGGGAAATGGAGGTGATCAAATTTGAAGGGTCGCCAGAAGTCAATTTGATCTCATTCAAGTGGATGATGAAGAGTTTTTGAACTATTGCAAAAGTTTGAATACGTTATATTTGATTTTGTGAAATATATTCATTGCTAGAATATATTGAACTATTGTAAGAGTACTTTTTGAACTATTATTGTGTACACATATTTAGAATATTGCTTTATAAGTATGTGTATCTACACAAGACATAACTATATTTTCAAGTTTATTGCAAATCTATATATTTGAATTAATTGTTAGCTAATTTGATGCTTGAGTTTATTTATTGAAAAACAATATTGGTGTTTTTTAATTAGCAATTGTGGCATATAAATCTTTTATAGCCAAAATAATATTGCCACACCTAAAAGTGTAGTCATAGGACTGTAAATTGTGGTATGCACATGGGTAAGGACTACACTTCAAAGTATTGTCATACATAAGATAGAAAAGGTAACACTTTAAAATCGTGGGCAATATGGAAGAAAAGGCCACGCTTAAAATTGTAGCTGATAAGGTAACACTTTTAAGCGTAGCTGCAAAGCATGGCCTTTTTCCCTTTTAGGCTACACTTGAACGTGTAGCTAATAGGCAACACTTTTAAGCATAGCTGCAAAGCGTGGCTTTTCTCCCTTTTAGGCTACACTTTTAAGCGTAGCGAATAAAACAACTTGAAAGTGTTTTCTTTAAGTCAAAGGTTACACCTCTTTAGGCTACCCCCGAAAAACTATTGTCGAAAGTAAAAAAGTGTAGCCTTTTATCAAAGGGCACACATTTTGCTAGTTTAGACAACACTTTTCTAGGGCGGCCGTAGCCCTAAAATGTTGTAGTGAGCCTTGATCTCCCTATTCGACACCTCCACTTGGCCACTTTTCTGCAGATATTACGGTGTTGCCACCTTGTGCTGCTTAACCCCATATTTAGCCAAGAGAGCACTTAATACTTTATTGCAGAAATGGGAACCTTCATCACTGATAATTGCTCTAGGTGTACCAAACCTTGAGAATATGTTATTTTTCAGAAAAAACAACAACACGTTTACCATCATTTTCAGGTAGGGCGACTATCTCAACCCATTTGGAAACATAGTCCACTCCCACCAGTATGTACTTTTGCCCTAATGAGCTCACAAATGGTCCCATGAAATCAACTCCCCACATATAAAATAGTTCCACCTCCAAAATGGGTGTCATTGGAAATTCATGCCGACGAGAGATTGATCCTTGACTCTGGCACACATCACACCCTTTAACTAGAATAATTGAATCCTGATGGATTGTAGGCCAGTAGTACCCACTTTCAAGTACCTTGTGGGCTATCCGGGCACCTCCATGATGACCACCTACTGGAGAGGAGTGATAGGCTTCTAAGATATACATCATCTCAATCTCACGGATACATCGCCTGATATTATCATCACACACCCTGTACAAATATGGTTCATCCCAAAGATATTTTCCAACATCAAGTAGGAATTTCTTCCTTTGATAAAAGATTAGTCCTTCAGGCATCAAATTACTAACAAGAAAATTAGCAAAGTCAGCAAACCAAGGAATTTGATCAAGTGTGGCGGCTAATACCTGCTCATCTGGAAATGAGTCATTTAAAGTGAAGGTCCAAGGCAAGAAGATAAAGGTAAATGGGTTATGTATGTTTATGAGGTATTGTGAAGCATATGACTTTGTATTGTTGGTTGTGATTTCTAAGGTGCCTATTATGTTGATGTTGATAAGATTTTATCAAAATGGCATGAGAGCATAACTTCCAAACAAGTGTCCTTTTTATCATGTTTTGCATATCCTCATACTTAGTACGTGTGTTGTGCCTTGGAGTTGCTTGGATGGCTTCACTCTTCCAAGTCTTTGGTATGTCCTCAAGATTCGAGGACTATGTTTAGAAGTTTCTTAGTCATTGTAATAGACACTTAAGTTTCATTTCATTTGTAAAGGGTCGTGTCCCTTGGTACGTTTTAAGTTCTTGTCTAAGATTGGCTAAAGAGACTTAGTAGTTCCGCTTGCATATTGATGTTTTCAAATGCTGTTGACTTTTGAAGTCTTATGGTTTTATTGAATAAAAGTTTTAAATTCTTAGTGATTTTCATGATCTATGCAATGAATGAATGCTAAGGCTTGTATAAGACCTTCGAGAGGTCAAATACGCATGTAACGGCTAGGGAGTGCTCTTGGGTCGTTACAAGCTACACCCTTGTTCACCGAATCAAGGCTTCGATAAATATATTACAGCAAAACGTTGTCGGGCAAACCATGAGTTAGGCATTGCAACACCAACTTCTTGAATCGTAGCCAATTCTCCTAAATTGGCTCACCCTCCAAACGCTTGAAGCTTTGGATGTTGTCCTGAAGTGTCATCATCTTCGAAGGAGGGAAAAATCGCACTTGAAATGCGGTGACAAGCTCTTCCAACGAAGTGATTGAGTCTCGTGGCAATTCAACCAGCCACTTACATGCATCTCCCATTAAGGAAAATGGGAACAACCTCAACCAGACCGACTCTAGGATATGTTCTTGAAGGAGAACGGTCCGCAAAAATCAACAAAGTTTCTAATATGCTCATTTGGGATCCTCATGAGCCAGCCCACAAAACAACCCTTTCAATTGCAAGAGCTGCAACATAGTACTTGTAATATAGAACGCAACGTTCCCTTCAGTCGAAGGCGAGTGAATGGCACCAATTCCACCCATTAGATGAGGGTCATTAACATTAGTCTCATTGACATAATTGAGGTTGCCGATGTCATCTTGGTGGCACACTTGGGTACCATTGCTTCCATTCACACTCATTTCCTCTGTTCAAAACAGCAACACCAAAACTAAAAGTAAGTAGATTCAACTATGACTAGAAAGAACAAAATTCAACTTAACCAAAAAATCTTAACCAATACCACTACCCGGTAGCGGCACCATTTTATTGAATAACGCTATCAAACACACTTCATCCAATTCCAAGAGTCAACTTTCGTTAATCAGTATATAACCTAACTAAATGAGGTGGGGTCGAATCCTACAGCGAGCGGTATGAATATGATCAAATCAGTGATAGGAATTAACATTATCGAATGAAAACATAATTCAAATTAGGGGGGTGACACGAATGTCGAATAAGGGGGTTTTTGTTTGAAATTATCAAATACAACAGCAAAAAATAATACGAAATAACAATAATGAGATGGGTTCTTGGGATGTGATTCGATTATAAGCTAATGTAGACAAATGGATAATTGCAAATATTAGAAAATAGCTAAATATTAGTGATTAAGCTAGACTATTGTCACAACCCGAGTCTAGGCCCAGAATGCGACACGACGTACATGACTCCGAAAAGCCTCATTGCATTCGATATAGAAATAGTGCAGAATTAAAACTCATCTAAATCCAAAATATCAAAACTTCATTTAAAGGAAAACTTGCAGTACAACGAAGTCTAAGTCTCACATGACCATCTTAGACCCAAGCTTAAAACATAATAGGGACACAACCCTTTCCAATAAAAAACAACTATTAAAAATGTCTATTACATGAAATAAGGAAACATAAGTCTTGTCGTCGAACCATGAGGACATACCATGTCTTGGAGGAAAGCAATCGAACAATTCAAACTAGCTAGGAGGAATCACTTGCCTGAACCTACACATGTAGTAAAAACATAAAGAATATGGGTTAGTACATAGAAATGTACTAAGTATGATGACCATGCAAAACATGCTTTAAAAGGGGACATTTTGGTTTGAAACAATGCATTAAGCCACTTTTTAGAAACATCATGTATAATAACACAAAATACATCATATAAAAGCATTAACATCATATAAGTCATAACTTCACACTTAAATAATATTGCATGGAAACCATTACATTTACCTTGGTCCTTCACCTCAAACAATCTTTATGCTATACCTTGTGCAATGTATGGAAAGCATCCCGTACTACCATCCACCCTAGGGCATCACATTTAGGTCACCTAGAGTAAACTTACAATTCATTTCCTTTCAACTTAAAGCCAAATTCATACATAAAAGACATATTATTTCATAAGGTAAGACAAGGGAAGGTAACTCATAATATAACCCAAGTATAGCATACTTATCATATTAAGCATTTAAGAGCTAACATTCTTCAATTACTCCATTTAAGACACTTTCATATCATAGCCATTAAGATTTAGAGAAACTCACTTTGATCCTCTCAAAGCCTACTTGTGCAATGTATAGTTAGCATCCCATACTACTACCTACTCTAAGCGTTAATCGGCATAGAGCATGAGCTTGTCATGGAATCCGGTATCATAAGTCCCCACACCGTAAATAGGTGGTCTACTAGACTAAAGAAAAATGGTTCATATAGCTTAGGTGGATCCACTAGACAGACCTATGCGGGCACATAGTTTATGGGATAAGTAGACGATCATTGAAACTCATGCCTAACTTTGGGGGAGTTTCCATCTAGCCTAATCCACTCGGTGCTTCGCCTACATTCCCATAGAATAGTTCATTACCTTGACACTATCATATATGAGGGGTGCCATTGGCCTACCGACTCCAATTCATTCATTACACATGAAATGGTGCCTTAAGCCTATCAAGATACATTTAGGAAAGCCCATTAACTCTTCTTGAAAGGGAGCTATAGGCCTACTGGTTCAAGACTCATCATTAACCTTCTTGAAAGGGTGCCATAGGCCTACCGGTTCAAGGCTCATCATTAACCTTTTTGAAAGGGTGCCAAAGGCCTACCGGTTCAAGGCTCCTCATAAACCTTCATGAAAAGGTTCTACAAGCCTACTGATTCCAAGGTTCATTATTAACATGAGTGGAAGGGTGCTAATAGCCTAACGATCCAAGGATTCAACAATCACAATATAACTATTTATATAAGAAAAGGATGCATAAGCCCTACCAATTGAAGGTATACTTTATTTTGAAGAATCCCTCATATTCTATCATCAACATTCATAAGTGTCAAATTGATAAAAGGCCTTTCAATAATAACACATTCACATTCAAGACGTGATCCCCTTAGCTTCATTGAATTCTCATTCATAATGTCATGATAACACTTCAATTTCTCATACTATGCCTTCAAGGCCATGGTCCCAATGTACATAATAAGTAAATACATCCACCTTTCAAGTGGATCAACATCAAGTTAACAATTTTAAATCAACAAGTACTTTCTCATATCTTATCTTTAAGGCCATAAACCTCACATACCAATAAACCAACAATGCACCATAAAATAAGCATGGGTAATGACATACTTTAACAATCTAAAGCCATTTAAACAAGTTCTATTCAAATGGATTTATTATCAAGAAACCCACTTCATAAAGGCATAAACTAAGAATAGAGAGAAATCATGGGTTCATGGAGTATTTTCATCTTAAATCATCAATACAACAACAATATTACAATAATATGTCATTATAAACCTTTTTAAACCATTTGGTGAAAGAACCCATGAGATTGAGTAAAACCCTAGATTTTCATGAACTTGAAATCTTTAAAAATTTACTTTTAAATTGGCTCTAGGGTGAAAGTTAACCCTAGATGAAGGATCACCATACCTTTGCTAAGATTTCCCAAGAAATTTGATGAAGAAAGCCTTGAATCCATAACCCTAGCTCCCACTTCTTCTTCTTCCTTGTGATAGAGAAAAATATACAGAGAGAGAACTTTGGGATTTGATTTGGGAAAAATGAGAGAATGACTAGTTTAAAAGACTTAAAATCTTATATATTAATCATATAAACCATTTAAAATAAACCCCACATAATAAAACATTAAAACGAAATTACAAAAAACTCCCAACTTGAGGCAACCCATCAGGGACCACGCCCAATTAAACGGTTCGTGAGGGACACCACAGCTCGTGGTGGTGCCCGTGGTCCTTAAGGCAGTGTGCCTCCCATTCTTGCCAAGCCCTCCAAGGCCAAGGCAAGTCCACGGAACCTGCCACGATCCGTGGTTCACACCACGAGTCGTGGTGAAGCTCGTGGTCATGGTGCAGCACCTAGGTAAAGTTTTCTTGGCTCCCTTGAACCTAAGTGAACTCCAAGTTCACTTTCATGGACCATCTAGGGCAGCATGGCTCGTGGTGGTGCTCGTGAACTCTGGGAAAGTAGCTCCCTCAACTTGCAACATCTCCCACCAACCTAAGGCAACCCCACGAGCCTTCCCACGGCCCGTGGTCATGACCACGAGTCGTGAAGTGGCTCATGAAGGGGTGCCTTGGCTTGGCACCAAACTTGAGCATGCTGCCTTGCCACCATAGGTGGCACCACGGCTCGTGGTGGCCACCACGGGTCGTGAAGACCCTCGTGGTCTAGGGAGGCAGTATCTAGGACTAGTTTTAGGTAGCCTAGGTTCCCAAATCATGGCCTACACCCAAAACCCTTAGCCCTTGCCCTTAACTCATGACATTAACCCCACGTTTAGGCTCTATTTTAACCTATTATTTTCCGAGTTGTTACATTATTCCCCACTTAGAAATATTCATCCTCGAATGACACTTTAAACACCTTTAAGGGAAAAATGACTCAAGACTAGCAACCTAACAATCAAGTCATATTAATATAATGCATATTCCATAGGAGGAAACATCAACTCCACATCAATAAGCTTAATGCAATACAAGAAGGTAAGAACTAGTCCTACAAACTCATTATGCACAATAACATCAATATTTCTCATTTCGTTGGAGGAAATTCCTTCTCCAACTCACGTCATGCTCAACACAACATCTTTAGGCACATTATGCAATTTCCTCATAAAAGCACATTTAAGCATGCTCAACATTTAACCTCATGAAGCATAATAGACAACTCATACTAGATGCATATTAATCATGAGGATCATAAGTCAAAAACTCATTTTAACATTTAAACATATAGTCATCAAGAGCATGCATAACATAAGGAAGCCATGAAAAACTCATTAACACTCATACTCCAAATCATGAAACAAGCTACATGGAACTCTCGGTCTCAAGGTTGAATATGAATAGAAGAAAGTGATAAGGATATCAAAACTCACCACAACCTACTATCGAACATACCATCCCCCACTTAAGGGCAAACTCATATTAGGGTCAACATGAAAAGAAACTACAACAAGGAACTATAAGTTACCGGTACCTTTATCCGGATTAGCTTCTTTGTCCTTGTTAGCTTGGAGAGCATAGAAACGACCATAATTTGGAGGGATAGGAACCGCACCATCTTTAGAAGCTTGCTTGGCCTCCCTTCCTATAGCCGTAAGAGTACGACAATCTTTCACCTTGTGATCATTCTTACCACAACCATAGCACCCATTTGTACCGGCTAGGCACTTCCCATAATGCCTCTTGCCACAAGTGGTGCAAGTAGGTTTAGAAAATTGAGATCCACCACCATTCTGTTGGTTAATATTAGTAGCACTTGAAGAATCTTGGTTTGGAGCCCTCTTCTTGAACCTAGGTTGACCTTGCTCATCGGATCTACCCCTCTTCACATCCCTATTCATCCTCTTAAGTTTGGACACCTCAATGGATTGAGCATACACTATGAGCCTAGAAATATTCATGTCATTATGGAGCCTTTCCGTATGGTACTCTTCCTTGACTAGGTTGGATACATCGGTCAAAAACCTACTCATCTCATCCCTAGGGTTTGACACCAAAGATGGAGCATACTTAGACAATTGGGTAAACCTCAAGGAGTACTCTTGTACACTCGTATTAACTTGCCTAAGGTTGATAAAATCCTCAACCTTACACTCTAAAGCTTCCTTAAACTCCTCCCATTCTATGGGATCCGCTCCCACCGGCCTATTGGCCTTCCATTGAGTGAACCAAACTTGGGCAACATCTTTCAATTTATAGAAGGCAAGCTCCACCTTTTATTTTGAAGTCACCCCCATAACACTCACTACCTTATACACCTCATCCAAAAATTCTTGGGGATCTTCTCCCACCTTAGACCAAGAAACACTAGAGGATTCATCCTCACAAAGTCTCTCAACTTAGAAGCCGTAGTACCCTCATTAGCATTCACCCTAGGCCCCACATTTCTAGTCCCTTGACCCACCATGACTCAGGCAAAGATTAAGAAAGCCGACCTAATCTCTTCATTGGTCATATCCGAAACCTCTACCGGAACTTGGACGTCTTGATGACCTTAGGGAGGAACTCCCTCTTTCACATATTCTTCTCCTACTCTCCTTGCGGGTCTCCCTCTTCTATTCATATCCTATTAACACAAGAGAAGGGTTAGGAAAAGAACACTTATAGAACTAAACTCTAAGGCACGACTTCAAGAATACAAAAGAAGTGTAACTTCTAACGTCCTATAGCATCTCGCTCATAGATGTGTCGCGAGTCACACCAATGAACAAGACTCTACTAGACGTGGCTTGTGAGACTTTTGATAGTAAAATAAACCATTTCCTAAATCTTGTGCTCTGATACCATGTTTGTCACGACCTGAGTCTAGGCTCCGAATGCGACACGTCGTACAATATTCCGAAAAGCATAATACAAGCCTCATAGCATTTCATTCCATTCGATATAGAAATAGCACATAATTAAAACTCATCTAAATCCAAAATATCAAAACTTCATCTAAAGGAAAACTTGGAGAACAACGGAAGTCTAAGTCTCACATGGCCATCATAGACCCAAGCTTAAAACATAATAGGGAAACAACCCTTTCCAAACAAAAACAACTACTACAAATGTCTATTACATGAAATAAGGAAAGATAAGTCTTTTCCTTGAACCATGAGGACATACCAACTCTTGGAGGAAAGCAATCCAACACTTCAAACTAGCTAGCAGGAAGCACTTGCCGGTACCTACACTTCTAGTAAAAACATGAAGAATATGGGTTAGTACATAGAAATGTACTAAGTATGATAACCATGCAAAACATGCTTTAAATGGGGACATTTTGGTTGGAAACCAAACATTAAGCCACTTTTTAGAAACATCATGTACAATAACATAAAAGACATCATATACAAGCATTAACATCATATAAGTCATAACTTCACACTCAAACAATATCGCATGGAAACCATTACCTTTACCTTTGACCTTAACCTCAAGCAACCCTTATGCTATACCTTGTGCAATGTATGAATAGCGTACCATACTACCATCCACACTAGGGCATCACATTTAGGTCACCTAAAGTAAACTTACCATTCATTTCCTTTCATCTTTAAGCCATATTCATACATAAAAGACATATCATTTCATAAGGCATGACAAGTGAAAGTAATTCATAATATAACCCAAGTATAGCATACATATCATATTAAGCATTTAAGAGCTAGCATTCTTCAATTACTCCACTTAAGACACTTTCATATCATAGCCATTAAGATTTATTGAAACTCACTATGACCCTCTCAAAGCCTACTCGTTTAATGTATAGGTAGCATCCCACACTACTACCTACTCTTCGTATAGCTAATCAAGTCCCACAATGAAATCTCACATGATGGGAAGTAAGCATTAACCGACATAGACCATGAGAACTTCTCATGGAATACAGTGTCATAATTCCCCACACCGTAAAGAGGTGGTCTACTTGCCTAAGGAAGACCGATTCATATAGCTTAGGTGGATCCACTAGCTAGACCTATGCGGGCACATAGTTTATGGGATAAGGTAGACGATTATTGAAACTCATGCCTAACTTTTTGGGAGTTTCCATCTAACCAAATCTACTTGGTGCTTAGCCTATATTCCCATAGAATAGTTCATTACGTTGACATTATCACATATGAGAGGTACTATTGGCCTACCGACTCCAATTCATTCATTACGCATGAAAGGGTGCCTTAAGCCTATCAAGGTACATTTTGGAAAGCTCATTAACTATTCTTGAAAGGGGGCGATAGGCCTACCGATTCAAGACTCATCATTAACCTTCTTGAAAGGGTGCCATAAGCCTACCGGTTCAAGGCTCATCATAAACGTTTTTGAAAGGGTGCCATAGGCCTACCGGTTCAAGGCTCATCATTAACCTTCATGAAAGGGTGCCATAAGCCTACCGATTCCAAGGTTCATTATTAACATGAGTGGAAGGGTGCTACTAGCCTACCTATCCAAGGATTCAACATTCACAATATAATCATTTATACAAGAAAAGGATGCATAAGCCCTACCAATTGAAGGTATACTTTATATTGAAGAATCCTTCATATTCTATCATCAACATTAATAAGTGTCAAATTGAGAAAAGGCCTTTCAATAATAACAGATTCACATTCAAGATATGATCACCTTAGCTTCGTTGAATTCTCATTCATACAATGTCATGATAACACTTCAATTTCTCATACTATGCCTTCAAGGACATGGTCCCAATGTACATAATAAGTAAACATCTCCACCTTTAAAGTGGATCAACATCAAGTTAACAGTTCTAAATCAATAAGTAGTATCTCATACCTTGCCTTTAAGGCCATAAACCTCACATACCAATACACCAACAATGCACCATAAAATAAGCATGGGCAAAGACATACTTCTACAATCTAAAGCCATTTAAACAAGTTCTATTTAAATGCATTCATTATCAAGCAACCCACTTCATAAAGGAATTAACTAGGAATAGAGAGAAATCATGGTTTCATGGAGTATTTTCACCTTAATCATCCATACAACAACAATATAACAATAATATGACATTAGAAACCTTTAAAAACCATTTGGTGAATGAACCAATGAGATTAAGTAAAACCCTAGATTTTCATTACCTCGAAATCTTTAAAAAATTACTTTTAAATTGTCTCTAGGGTGAAAGCTTACCCTAGATGAAGGATCACCATACCTTTTCTAATATTTCCCAAGAAATTTGATGAAAAAATTCTTGAATCAAAACACCTTGCTCCCACTTCTTCCTCTTCCTTGAGTTAGAAAGAATATATAAAGAGAGAACTTTGGGATTTGATTCTGTGAAAATGAGCGAATGACTAGTTTAAAAGACTTAAACCTTATATATTTATCATGTAAACCATTTAAAATCAACCCCACATAAAAAACTTTAAAATGAAATTACCAAAAACCCCCAACTTGAGGCAGCCCATCAGGGACCACGCCTAACTAAACGGGTTGTGAGGGGCACCATAGCTCGTTGTGGTGCCCGTGGTCCTTGAGGTAGTGTACCTCTCATCCTTTCCAAGCCCTCCAAGGCCAAGGCAAGTCCACGGAAGCACTCACGATCCGTGGTTCACACTACGAGTTGTGGTGAAGCTCGTGGTCATGGGCAACACCTAGGCAAAGTTACCTTGCCGCCCTTGAGCCTAAGTGAACTCCAAGTTCACTTTCACGGACCGTATAGGGCATCACGACTCGTGGTGGTGTCTGTGAACTCTGCTACAATAGCTCCCTCAACTTGCAACATCTCCCACCAAGCTAAGGCAACCTCACGAACCTTCCCACAGGCTATGGTCAAGACCACGAACAGTGAAGTAGCTGGTGAAGGGGTACCTTGGCTTGGAACCAATCTTGAGCATGCTGCCTTGCCACCACAGGTGGGACCACGACTCGTGGTGGCCACCATGGGTCGTTAAGACCCTCTTGGTCTAGGGAGGCAGTAGCTAGGACTTGTTTTAGTTAGCCTAGATTCCCAAACCATGGCCTACACCCAAAACCCTTAGCCCTTGCCCTTAATTCATGACATTAACCCTACGTTTAGCCTCTAGTTTAACCTATGATTTTCCGAGTCGTCACAACTAAAGAGGAGGTAAAATTTCTCTCGAACAATTTACCCTGAATCAAGTCAATTTCTCTCGAACATTGACAAGCATGGAAAATAAAAACAACATACGCGTTAATCCATTCACTCTCTCGAGCTGAATGTGTGGAAAAGGGTTTAGGATTCATTCTCGTGCTGAACCCAAGACAACCCAATACATACAGACCATCAATCAATAATCTTTGTTTTAAAACCTCTCTCTTGAGAAAGCCAAAAACACTAAGGTAGAACTACATTTGCAACTACAATTCTTTAAATTAAGCCACAACTAATGATTGAAATCACTTCTAAACATAATTTAAACTAACAATTAGCAATACCCATAAACTAAATCAACCTATAATCACATAATCACACCACAAGAATTGGGGTTTTAGCTAGACATCATAAAAATATAAAAATCGTTACCAAATTGTGTTTCCATCAACTAGGTAAGATTAATTTTGTCCTTACAATGGCCCAAATTGAAGAATCTCAATCACCTACTTCCAATTTCTCAAAATTGAAAACTTTCAATTCTTTCAAGCTAAGGAAAACTTGTCTTAATACTTAGAGTTCAAAGCTAAAAATTAATTAAAAAGTTGTCAAATATGTCTCTAGCTTTTTAAACTAAATGTTCAAAAACGTATTTATAGTCGCCAAAAATATGCTCCGAAGCGCAATTCAGCGCAGTAAGTCAATCTCGTCAATCAGCTCGGCGATCCACCCTTTGGTCAATTCCATCGCCTTTTTGCCTTAGCCTTCAGCATCCTCCAGGTCTGTAAATTTGGGCAATCCAACGCTGCATCGCAGAATCACTCGGTGATCCGCCGACTGCTCCTTTCTCTCGCCAACTTTAATTTCTCCTACAGGGCTTGGCACACTGAAACTTAGGTAATCAAATGGACACTTGGTGACTCACCAAATGGACTATGCCATCACCAGGTTCTCTTTTATTCCTTCTTTCAGCTTGGTTCGTTCCTTTTTGCAAATTAGTGTCCTTGCTTTGTTCCTCAATCCAAATTCCTAGAAATCAAGGATTTTACATCAGTTATTTGCACAAAATAAGCATTTGAGGACACTAAATCTATACAAATAAAGTCCTAAATGAGTCTAAATCTCGGACTCATCATAGACCTTTGCAGAAATTGTGAGCGATTACTACCACCCAACTTTTGCTTTGAGTATTCAGAATTTCATGTTCTTGCCTTTTTGTTATTCTTAGCCATTTTTCTAAGCTTATCTCCCTCAGTCTGCTGAGCGTGAGTCATGAGTCTGGAGATATCCATATCTCCTAACAGCATAGCATTCCTGCACTCAGTCTTTACTAAATCAGATACTCTAAACAAGAACTTGCTAATTTGTGCCCTACAATCAGCAACCATATGTGGAGCATAACTGGAGAGCTGAGTGAACTTCAGTCTGTATTCTTGGAATGAAATTGAGCCATACTTCAAGTTCATAAACTTATGGGCCTTATCCTGCCGTAACTCTTTAGGGAAGAACCTGTCCAGGAAACCTCTAGTAAAAAAATATCATTTCGAAAGAGGTTTATCCACACCCCTGTTGTCTTTCCAATAAATGAACGGCATATTTGCCACATCCTTAAGTTGATAGGATTCTAGCGCAATATACTCAGTTCCAATAACTTCCATTACTCTAAGTATCTTCTTAACTTCATCAATGAAGTTTGGTGCGTCCTCACAAACCTTTGACCCAAGAAATTCTTGTGGATTCATACCAACAAAGTCTCAAACCCCAGCTGTAGTTGATCAACAATTTGTGTTTGCAAGAACTAGGGCCTGCAAATTGTTCAAATTGACTACTCTGAGCCAGGAGCTGGATCATATTCCGAAATTCTACATTCGAAACCTCATGGTTCTGGATAGGAGGAACTACATTAACATTACATGTATTAGAATTCTGTGTGTTAGCTCTACGAGAAGGCGTGATCAGAAACGCATAACTATGGTTTAGAAATGAGAAGTTCAATCATACCTCATGCACGATAAAAATATCACAGAAAGTGAAGTTTGTTTCTTGAAACACTTTGTAGCCTCCCCCTCATAGGTGTGGTGCCCTTAACACTCATAAAAGGCACTCTACTTAATGCGGCTTTCAGACACCCTAGGACTCTTGACCCTAGTGCTCCGATACCATATTTGTCACGCCCCGAGGCTACCCCCTTGACGTAACACGGGACCTAGGATCATGAGTGACCCCAAGCTAACCCTGAATATGGCATATCATGAACATACTAAAAATAGATAAGTAAAATAAACTAAGCGGAAGTTAAATCAACTAATATCTTAAGAGGAACAAGCCCAACTAGTCTGAATAATAATATAACATAACATAAGTGTTTTAGTGAGGACTAAAAAAAGCCACTGAACAACTCAAGATAAATTTTCTAATATGTCTTAAAAACCTCTAAGTGAGTTGAGTTATTAGGACATGCCCCCAACTAACACTAAACAAAACTGACAACTAAACATAAAGATAAAAATGAAAGCATGTCTATTGTACTCAGAATATGAGGACTCACCACTGAAGCTACTGAATGAGGAACACAAATCGATTTATGCATGATCTGGAGTTGAGTGCCAGAACCTACATCATGAAAGGATTTAGCACAAAGTATGCATCAGTACTTGGAATGTACTGAGCATTTGGGATATAGATATACGAATCTAAACAATGATATAAGCTAAACAATGCATAAGTGAGCAATGATATAATCTGAACAAGAATATAAATACTGAAGCTTAACTGAAAAGCTAAACTGAATGCAATGACCAAGTACTAGTTATGAAGGCACTTCATGATCTTGATTATGAAATATATATACTAAAATTATAGCCCAGTCAATGCACTAAGAGAATTACTGTGGGAGCTATTACTAACCGACATAAACCACGCGAGCAAAATATGGAGTCAGATGTATACGCCACACTGAGATGACCCAATATACCTTGCTAGGGGTATAAAGGCATGTTTCTGGTAGGATCACTAATACTGATGCACAACATAGGAGACTGATAATCCTATGCGGGCACATAGTTTTGGGACTTTGAGGGTACGCTGAACCCTAGTCCAACTCAGTACTAAGTATACTCCCAACGTAATACATATGAAGCTAAAATGAACTAACTACTGAATAGCTCAAAATACTAACATGCTAACTCAGAATGCAACATTTATATATAATGAGAATGTGACATTTAAAAATTTGGAGCATGCACTTCTATTTAACTGACCTAGCAAGTATAATTCATGAACAAAGAGAATGTACACAACTAGGGTTCTGAGTTTTATACAAGGAATAAAGAAGAATCCCAAGAAAACATACTATTTCAAATAAGGATACTACAACAAATAATATCCCAATAAATGATCAAGGTTTTAGAAACCCTGGGTCTAAACAAGTTATGTAGAATCAAGGAACTGACTAAATTCTACAGATCTAGTGGATTAAAGGGACCCACTAGTGAAATCCCACATACCTAGTGACAAAATCTACAGAGAAATCTTTTGGATTTCGTGGCTGAAACTTGATGAACAGTGCTGCTTGTTCTTGAAAGAAACAAGCGCCTCTTTGTCTTCTTTTCGTTCTAATTTAAATGATTTTTGGAGAATGAGGTTCTAGGTATGTCTGACTAGGTTATTAATCTTAGACTAAGTAAAATGACGTAGTTGAGGCATCAAATGATGTAGTATAAGTGCCCTAACACATAGGGAAAGGACAAAAATTACCCTGACATAAAAGATGACGAAGACCATCTACTATGAGACTGACGGGCTATCGTTTGAACTACTGCCCATCAACTAGGCCTTGGTTCATGGTCTGCCTAATTGGGTTTCACTGAAATGAGCATAAGTTCTTACTGTGAGCTTCGATTTTAGCAAACTTAGTGGCATTGGAAAGAGGATTCAATTATCTTTAAATATATAGGTCATGGGCCACCTAAGGCATTTTATGCTAAAATATATTACTGTTTCAGGTTGACCCACCAACCATTTTTCTCTAAATAATTGTTGACCCTAACCTACGGCCAGACATATGGTCCATAAGTCTAAGCACGAATCGTATTGGTTAGCCGTGGGTGGTATCACAAAGCACTGTGTATTGAACCCCAATGACGGAACCCCACCTATGGTCTATGGGTCCATCAACGAACCATGAACCACGGGCATAGGTCTCATCATTTGATTTTAAAATTCCCCTATGTTTTGGACTCAACGACGTGACCCCACTAACGGTCCGTGGTCTGACACACGGTTCATCACTGGCTTCTGTTGGTTTTGACACCAGATCCTTGAAAGTTGCATTTTTCCATCTTCTCGAATCAGAGGTGTTACATACTATGAGGACATCTCCTGCTAAAACAAAATAGGAATTTGGTGAAGTATTGAGCTCAATCCATTTTCCATTTTTGTTGAGCATTTAAAATCCAATTTGTTCTTGTTTAATTATGGATAAGTAAACACTATCTGTGTCACGACCCGCACCTACACCCTGGACATGGACGGCACTCGAGAACCATTGATGGTATCCAAGTGAAACCTTATCCTTGATGACTACAAGACAAATACTAACTCAATTATACATAAGCATCAAATTTAAAGAAACGTCTAAAAACAATTTATTGAATCTCAAAACTTCACTGAATATACTGAGTAATAAGAATAATTTATAAAGAAAACCTTTAAAACTAAAAGACTCTCCCAAATAATCTATGTATGAAGCCTCTATTATACAAAGATGAGTGTCGTGACAAAACCCATGACTCCTCAACGTAACTACTACTAACAAATTATAAAACTTGAGTCCTTTAAAAGCAAGGAGGTCTTCCACAAAAGGTGACGAGCAGATGAAGTGATCTCAACAGACTCTTGTTGAGGATCCTAAGAACTTGTATATGCATAATTAAATGATGCAGGTTGAATGACATCAGTACTTTGAATGTACGATTATTTAAAATATAGTTGAATAACAAATAGCTGAATAAAAGGACTACGATAGATATAGGTATATACCTAACTAAATGTAATGAAATAAAGACGTGAAATCATTAAAACTTTATAAAATACTTACTCATATCTCTGAACTCAACATATTAAATGATATAATAAAAATATAGTTGTAACTCTATTTATGAGATTCTCTAACCGACAACCATCACTATGAGCTACGTGATTATACAATGTCTCACCCACGCTACCATAACTTTCCAATATCTTGACGGGGTATTAACACATCAACTAAGTGGATCTACTAGGCTCTGCACGAAGGCACTAAAGATTCATCTAAGAAGTATGATCCTTTACCCATGTTGGCATACATTGTTTATTAGGATTTTAAGTTGTCTGAACTCATTCTCATATCGGTGCTCAATACTACTCCTATATATATATATATATATATGATCATGCTAAAATGTATAAAACATACTCTTTCTCTGTTTTAAGATAATTACTCGAAATAACCTCTTAAAAGAGGGAAGTGCTCTCAAATATCTCTGAACTCATTAATTCATTTTGAAATCAACGATTCTCTTTTATTAAAGTAAAAATTGATACCTTTGGGAATACTTGGTTCCCTTATACTCCTACTCAATGCATATTTGAAAACTCTTTCTCAAAACTATATCAAAATCATATTTTGATTTTATCATTGATGACTCAGAAGTCATACTGCATAAAAATTGATGGCATAACTAGATACCATATTATTCATGTTTTAAAACTCTTTCTCAAAACCCATCTTTGCTCTCTCAAAAAATCAGTGAAAGACAAAAATGTTAGTTTTAAAACATTGTTAAAAATTATAAATCAAAATAGGGTTCATGCTAAAATATAGACATGAATGAGTCAACTAAATGATCTCAATAACAATATAGAAATATCAATAGTCGAAACTCAAGAAGCGAAGAACTTAGAACTCAATGACACTTCTTATTTAAAAAATGCTCAATTCATAGGGTTCATGCTAAAATATAGACTTGAAGAAATATACACAAGAATCTTAATAAATTATATATAGCAATTCAACAATTAGGAATAAAATTTCAAAAAGAATCAGGAATTCAAGAACTGAAAATCAACTCATCTCAAGAATACTCAAATATAGGTGTAGAATCCAAGTGTGAGGAAAAACTAGTATAACATTATGATAGCCATACATACCTGAAAGGACAAGTTTCTTGAAGAATCTTGAAAAATAACTTGATTAAAAGCCTTGAAACCCCAACTTGAAGGAGAACAATCAAGAAAACCTTTCTTGAGATTCATGAAATCTCTATGGCCAAGAATAATAATTTTCATTAGTGATTCATAACTGTATGGTGGAATTTGAGTTGGAAAGAATAGAATTCTTTGAGAAGGACATACCTTGAAGAAAAATCTTGAAAAAGATTGAATGAATCTTGAATGGGAGTTTTCTACTTTGATTATTCCTTAGGGTTTTGCCTTAGGGATTTAGAGAGAAGAAAATGTTTGATTAACAGATGAAAATTCGATTAGTTTGGACCTTTAATTAGTCAAGAAATTTGGTTAGGGTTTTTTAGAGGTAAAAAGACAAAAAAAAAAAACCTTTTTAATGTTTTCCCATCCTCTATTTCATCACTACACTGCATCATGTTACTAAAATGTTCATAACTTTTTACTCTGAACTCGAATTGTTGTGAAGTGGTATTGTAAGATACAAGATTCAAATACCTTTTATTTCATAGGTTATGGGTCATGTAGACTCTTACATCAACCTTGTGTTAGGAGAGTCTAGTGACCTTAATTGATAGCCATAATCATCCCCACACTAAAGAATTTACTTTACACATATTGGAAATTTAAGAATTACCCAATTCAATTTTACATGTAAAGAAAGAACAGCATGGGCCTTAGATTTGAAATTTTTGGTGTGTTGCAATATCTCCCCCTTAGGATGATTCTTCCTCCAATTACGGTTAAAATGAGCATGGAAGGAAATGGATTTACTATCATTATCTCTCTATACATATGAACTTGTATACTAACATAGGCATAACTGATTTATACTTAGAGTTTTGACACTTGACTAGAGCACATAAGTAATGAACGATATGAGTTTGAACAAAGTCACACTCTATCTAAAATTATTTAACATGAAACAAGGTTATCCGGGGATGAAGTAAGAATAGAAATAATATAACTTGACTGGTATGACTAGCAACTTTCAAGCTCTGAGACACTTCTCAACTCTACTCTTCTTTCTTATTACTACTCCACATTGGATGCAACTCATAGCTCCCACAATGGTATATGACTACTATTACTAAGGTGTGAGTCTAATTGTATGTTCTTATTATATTCAAGCCTAACTCAAAATGACAAAGTACTTAACATAAGGTTATTATTCTAATGTAAATCACAAGATTCAGGTTCTATACCTATATAGGAAATTTCATCAAATGAATATTACTCCTTACTGCTGCATTAAACCAACCTCGGGTCTTAATCAAGAACCCCTTAATGCATAATGCATTCATACACATGCTACCAACAACACATTCAAGCCTAGCTCTATAAACACTCTATGAACTCCTACTAAAACCAATCCTTATAAGAATTCCTCATTCTCTCGTTACTTCTACTAAACTGAACTTTCATGCATCACTACAACGAACTGACTTATTACTCATCGTAAAACCTTATCTCCTTCTTCCTCCACAGCTATAACGTTAGGTTGAATAAACACACATCACTATCACATTAAGAAATAGCAATCCTTTCATCTATCATCACATAACTACAATCATCAACACCACTATCAAAACTAAAAATGATCATTCAAAGAGCTTAGCACGGAAAGATCATAAGTACAATTCACTCAAGAAATCTGATATAAGATTATGGATGACATAACATATTTTTTTGCTAGACATTAAGATCAAAGCATGAATTTGTGAGACTAAATGTACTATAATACATGAGTGCTTATATGACTAAGTTAATATCATGAGGTTGATATCTATAACTTTATGGAGAAAGATTGAGCTCAAGGGGAAAAAGTATTTGCCCTTAATTCTGGAAACCGAGCATAGATGTGAAGCTCTTTGAAGTGTTTGAGCATAGGTCATAGACACAATTATGATATAAGAGGCCTCAACATAATGTTGTAACGACTCACGTTGAGGAATACGTTAGAGTATGAATGGGTCGATATATCACTTTAACACTTTCTGAACGCATTGATGCTTATCATGATCAACAACACTAACATATGATATGAGTGTCTACGATCGTCGATAGTATAGTAACCCAACTAAAGGTTGGGGTCGTGTCCCAAGGGAGTGGTTTTGAGAATTGATAGAAAAATAAAATTTACCTCTAACTAGTCGTAGCTAAAGACATTAAAGATTAAAAACATAGTAGATTAAAGGGGGTGACACAAAAGTGTCAAATATCGATTGGGGGTTTTGTCACAAGTAGTAAAAAAAGCAAAATTTAACAAGAAAATCAAGTATGGGGAAGAATTCTTGGGGTGTGACTGCAATACAGGTTGGGATAAGTAGTTGGGTACACGTGCTTTTGAAAGGAAAATTGTAAGATAATAGTGACTAGGCTACGTTTTAAATGGAAATAAGTTCCCTCTCGGGAAACTGACCCCGTTTCAAATGTGTTCCACTTGGACACCCATTTGCCGCATGAAGACCAACATATGCCTTACCCCACTCACTCTTTCGAGCTAAGTGTTAGGATATGGGACTAGGGCTCAACTTCTCGGGCTGAACCTCATGTTGGCCCACTCCTCAGGCCATCAGTCTAGTGGTCTTGGTTTCGCGACCTCCCTCTCGAGTAAGCCGAAAACACATTGGTGGCTTTGCATTTGCAACTACAAACCCTTTAGGTTAAACCACAACCACTAGGTTAAATCACCATCAAACTACATCAAACCTATCAGCAAGCAAGATCCAACAATAATATCAACGCATATTTGCTAAGTCACACCCCACGAATGGGGGTTTTTAGCCACACATCAAGAAATAATAAAATACACCTAAAATGATAGTGAAATCAAATAGGTATAAGAAATTAAATCTTTATTTGAGAAAAGGAAGAAGAATGGAGAAGACCCACTTTCAACTTGGGGAAGATGAAATCCTTTTTTCTTCAAGTCTCCCAAAAATCCTCTCTAAACTTGAGCGAAAATATTTTTAAAAAAGTACTATTCTATTCGAAAAATAATAATAATGGTTCAAAACTTCTATTATTAATAACAAGTTTAGTATTTATAGACTTCAGCAAATAGCGCTGGCGGATTTTTCGGAGAAGTTAATCGATGCCGCCGAATGACTCGGCGACTCGCCCTTCTTCTGTTTCATCGACGTTTCATGATTTCCTTCAGCATCTTCACATTTTGGACCATTGGACGATATAGTACTGCTTCGCAGAAATATTCGGCGAAGCACCGACTGCTCCTTCTATCGCCTTTTTTATCCTTCTCCTGCAGGGCTTCGCATACAAGAACAAAGGGCGGAGTGTGTCCTTACGGCGAATCACCAAAGGTTCTTGGCGATGCTCATGCTTCAGCTTCTTCGTTCTTTTCAGCCTTTTTGTTCCTTTTTTCGCCTAAGTGTCCACGCTTCCACTAAAATTTCAAATACCTGAAACTTAAGAGTTTTCATCAGATATTGATACAAAATAAGCATTCGAGGACACTATTTCTATCAAAATAAAGCCCTAAATGAGTCCAATTTATGGGGTCATCAACACCCCCAACGTCAACTTTTGCTTGTCCTCAAGCAAACTCTAGTTCAACCGTTCAAAAAGGGTGTCTCAAATAGTGCTTCACAAGACTCAATCATGAACATACACAACAAGACTCTAATTACTTATGCAAAGATCAACTGTGTACTCAAAGATTCAAGTTGTAACACTCAATTACCAGAAAATAGCATGCTCGCATTACTTGCTACTTGTGCAAGTTCAAGCTCAACAAAAAGTATCTAAATGCCCTCACATGAAGAATGATTCCATATTCACACACAGAGGTTAATCAATTCAAGAAAAGTAATCCAATGCAACGCTCATACTTAGAAAGAGGAACACAATGTATGTTTTCACCCATAGGTTAGCCTTTATTTTCCAACGACTTTCGATTCGGTTTACTCAAGATCAAAAAGGTCTTTCTATGGCTTGTAATGGGATGAGTGCAAAGGTATTGTCATTTAGGTTCAGTGGCTCCTTCCTCGTGGGATGTGGTATTCTCAAGGTATTCCCTTCTTTTCCTTTATCGATTCTTTTTCTAGTGCTTCTAAGTCACCTTTTTATTCACCTTTATGGATTTCTTGGAAACCGTATTTCCTTCGTAATTTATTCCACAGTTTTTTTTAATTGAAGGGGTTTCCACTTATGCAATACCATGGGTTAGGGGACTTTTTGTTGCACTTCTTGACTTCTCCTTTTCCTTTTCACCACAACCCTAACTTAGGCTTTTGGCCTAAGTTGGCTATTCACTAAATCACAAATTAAAAGGATTGTTGGTAGTGGGTCAAGTAAAGTCTAGGGTTCATCAAGGTTCTTCCAAAGAAAGGTAAGGCTCAAAGGGTGTTCAAAAGAGTTTCACACACTCACGGGTAGGCCACAAAAGAGGAATTTATCAAATTTGGCTCACACTCTTTAAAGTTGCCTAAGATCATCTCAAGAGGACACCTTTCTAAATCAATCAGACTAACATAGCGAATTCTAGGTTTATTCATGTATGGTTCAAAGCAAGCTAATCACACAAGGCATCGACAGTTAAGTCAAACAAGACTACACACTTTCGCTAGTGTGCAACGGTCATTACAAGAGAATACATTCGATAAATGTCTAATCACAACGAGATGCAAAGAGTTCACATATTGTCTATTCAACTTCATTTGTCCTTATCGTAGCCGTACATTCATGTTCGTTTAATTGTGAGCACTATTCAAGTCATCAGTATTGATCGAGACTGAGACATAAATTTTGCAAAAGAACAGCCACATTCATTTCACGAGAGGTGGCCAAAATGTGTGAAAAATATAAAAATTTTCGGAAGGGTCAAAATCATTTTGCAATTAAACCCCAAAAAAAAGCCATAAGCTCAAATAATCGCAAAGTAGTTTTAACACAATTAAAAACAGAACAACCCAAATGTACACCAAAACACAAGCAATAAAGGTGAGCCTCACCCCACTACAATCAAGAAAATATTTGTCCTGAAATATATAACAATAATCTAGAGGTAAAATTAAAGAAAGACATAGATAGGGCTGGAGAATAATCCTGGTTAGGAAGTTGTTTCGAGTTGGAGTCCTTCAACAGATGTCACGTAAAGCAGAAGGTATGATGGACAGTTTGGTCCATTGTCGAGTGATTCATCAAGCTCCGTACAACTTTTCTTAGCATTCCAATGCACATATCTTCAACCCACGCTCTCGTGTGATTAATCAGCTACCATTTTGTGTGTTGGCCTACAACCTCTCCGATTTGTTCAGAATCGGTGACTGTGTTTTGGCTTCTGGGAAATTCGGCCCTTCGCCTAACAAATTTTTACTTTGCCGAGTTTTACAGAACTTCTCAGCAGCCGTGGGTGTTCAAATGGGGGTGACCATCGGGGTCGCCGATCAGGCGGGTGAATCGCCGAAACCTTCCTGAACTTGCTGAGTTTTACCGACTCCAGGCTCAAAGGGTGCCTTGAGTCAAATGGCGAAATAACATTGATCACCGACATCTTCGGCGACCCGCCAACTGGGTCTGCTTGCTCGCCATTTTGCACCTCTTAGGCACCTATCACACTTCAATCTGTAAAACTAAGACACTATTATTTTACTATTATGGAAATATAAGATAATATAGGGTTTTGGGTAGCCTCCCAAGCAGCACCTTAGCTAACGTCGTGGCACAACACAAGTCAACATTTATTCTTTATCCTCGGAGTCACCCATGTTGTAATTAGGCGAATCCTCGGTGAATGGTGCGTATTTTCCTGATATCAAGTGGCCGATTTGAGCATCTTGCAGTTGAATTGTCATGGAGTGAGAGGCTAACGCTTCATTTAGCAATTTGATGTTCTCCTTCATCTCATTCAACATCTTCTCATATGCCTCAATCTTTTTATGAATGAGTCTCAAGGCTTCATCATCCTGTATACATTTCTTCTTCTTCCCATGTTTACATTCTTAAAGGGAGGAGTGCTTTTCTTTCCCCATGGCTTGTACCTCCAATTCCGTGACTCGGGTGGATAGAGCAGACAATTGGGTAACCAGTGTATCCCACTCCTGCTTCTTTGTTCGCTTCTACCATGCCATCAAGGAGTTTTGCAACAACTTCATAGGGCTGGTGTAGCATACTGCCCTCACAAAGTTGATCGGTTATATCTCTATTCTCGGGTCCTAGACCCCTGTAGAAGCACTCCAGTAGCCCATTGTCTATCATCCCGTGAGATGGGCATGGTTGCAGCACCGCTTGAAACTTCAGCCATATTTCCTGAATAGTTTCATCCCCTACCTGTTTAAAGGTCAGGAGGTTGTCCCTGAGGTTCAATAGCTTCAAAAGGGAATGATGATTTTCCATCCACAGGTCTTTTCTTTGATATTCAAACTACCAAAACAAAATTACAATTTAGATTAGTAAAACTAAAACTAGAAATAATCAAAAATTTCATTCAACTACGAATTCCCATATAACACCACTCCCCGGCAGTCGCGCCATTTTGATGCCTATCGTGGCCAACGACACTAACCTACGGTATGAGTGTCTACGATCGTCAATAGTAAGTAACCCAACTAAAGGTTGGGGTCGTGTCCCAAGGGAGTGGTTTTCAGAATTTATAGAAAAATTAAATTTAGCTCTAACTAGTCGTAGCTAAAGACAGTAACCATTAAAAACATAGTAAATTAAAGAGGGTGACACAAAAGTGTCAAATATCAATTGGGGAGTTTTGTCAGAAGTAGTAAAATCAACAAATATTAACAAGAAAATCAAGTATGGGGAAGAATTCTTGGGGTGTGACCGCAATACAAGTTGAGATAAGTAGTTGGGTACATGCTTTTGAAAGGAAATTATTAAGATAATAGTGACTAGGCTAAACTTTAAATGGAAATAAGTTCCCTCTCGGGCAACCTAACCCATTTCAAATGCATTCCTCTTGGACACCCATTTACCGCATGAAGACCAGCCTACGCCTTACCCCACTCACTCTCTCGAGCTGAGTGTTAGAATATGGGACTAGGGCTCACCCTCCCAGGCTGAACCTCATGTCAACCCACTCCTTAGGCCATCAGTCTAGTGGTCTTGGTTTCGCGACCTCCCTCTCGGGCAAGCCAAAAACACATGGGTGGCTTTGTATTTGCAACTACAAACCATTTAGGTTAAACCACAACCACTAGGTAAAATCACCATTAAACTACATCTAACCTATCAGCAAGCAAGACCCAACAATAATATCAACACATATTTGCTAAATCACACCTCAAGAATGGGGGTTTTTAGCCACACATCAAGAAATAATAAAATACACCTAAAATTCTAGTTAAATCAAATGGGTATAAGAAATTAAACCTTGATTTCAGCAAAGGAAGAAGAATGGGGAAGACCAACTTCCAACTTGGGGAAGATGAAATCCTTCTTTCTTCAAGTCTCCCAAAAACCCTCTCCAAACTTAAGAGAAAATATCTCAAAAAAGTACTATTCTATTTTGAAAATAATAATAATGGTTCGGTACTTTTAAAATTAATAACAAGTTTAGTATTTATAGACTTAAGAAAATAGCGCTGGCGAATCTTTCGGTGAAGTTAGTCGATGCCGCCGAATGACTCGGCGACTCGCTCTTCTTTTGTTTCATCGTCGTTTCATGATTGCCTTCAGCATCTTCATGTTCTAAACCATTGGGCGGTATAGTACTGCTTTGAGGAAATATTCGGCGAAGCGCCGACTGCTCCATTTATCGCCTTTTGGATCCTTCTCCTATAAGGCTTCGTATACTGGAACAAAGGGCGGAGTCTGTCCTTTCGGCGAATCACCAAAGGTTTTTGGCGATTCTCATGCTTCAGCTTCTTCGATCTTTTCAGCCTTTTGTTCCTTTTTGCGCCCAAGTATTCACGCTTCCACTTAAACCTCAAATACCTGAAACTTGAGAGTTTTCATCAGATATTGATACAAAATAAGCATTCGAGGACACTATTTCTATCAAAATAAAGCCCTAATTGAGTCCAATTTGTGGGCTCATCAGGCATCACTATGTGATTCTTAATATTTGACTTGGTTTCTATTCTTATCATCTACTCTTTAGGTCTAAAACTGACACTTGAAAGCTATGGATCCATTCCATCATCTCTAAACTGGTCTACATTTACTTTACTCTAATACTCGATAATGGCTTATCCCATGGCTACTGAACCCTCCAGGTTTAGGTACTAGCATTCCTTCTAAGACTTTTTTATAAGATGCTTCTATTAACCTCTTCTCATTGGCTTATAAGGTTGTTTCATCGAACTTTAAAGGAAAAAATAACGCTTGCATCAGCGTCTTCCACATTAACAACTTAATATTTAATATCCAGAAACACATGAAAAATAATTAACTTTAACCTCGTCTGATTACATACAATCTCGGGTACACCTCTTAATGCTCTTGTTACTCTTCTGACTTTGCCACACTTCACTGGATTCTATAAAAATAGAATCCCATACTTGTACCACTCACATTCATTGCAACAAACATCACAATATCTCACTTAAGTACGGGGGTAGTAGAATCTGACAACACACGAATTTGAATAAGTTCTTTATGAGACAACTTTATTACATAATTTAGAGTATGAAATAAGGGAAACTTTTCTTATATGTTTGTAGTCCCTCATTTATTGATGTGGGCCCCTCACAACCATAAAAAAGATCCTACTGACACAGGTTTATAGACACCCTAGGATACTTTAACTTTGTGCTCTAATACAAAGTTTATCACGACCCGAGCCTACACCCTTGACATGGCTGGCACTTGAGAATCAATGATGGTCTCCAAGCGAACCCTAATCCTAGTTGACTACAGGCAGAAGACTAACTCAAGCATACATTAGCATCAGATTGAATGAAACGTCTAAGAATAGTTTACTGAATCTCACGACTTCACTCAATATACTGGGTATTAAACATAAGTTTTAAAGAAAAGCTCTAAAACTGAAAGAATCTCTAAAACTATCTATTTATGAAGCCTCTACTATACAAAGATGAATGTCGGGAGAAGACACATGACTCCTCAAGGTAACTACTACTAACAACTCATAAAAAATGAGTCATCCAGAAGCAATGAGGTCTTAGACAAAAGCTGACGAGAAGATGAAGTGATCTCAACAAACTCTTGTTGAGAATCCTAAGAACATGTATATGCATGGTTAAAATATTTTGGTCGAATAACATCAGTACATTGAATGTACGAGTATGTAATATAGTTGAGTAACAAATAATTGAATGAAAGGACTACTGTAATAACTCGGATTCGAAACGAGGCAAAAATAACAATTTTGGGAAAATGCAGGTTCCATCCATGGAGGCCCAACCATGGGTCATGGGTCAACACACGAGCCGTAGGTGGGGCCATGGAATGGGTCACCTGAATTTGGTCCTAGCACAGACCACGGAGGGACCTAGAGACTGTAAGTGGGTCCACATTCCGTGGTCCAGTGGTTGTCAATTGGCCAGAAGTCTCTTACCATGAACAACGACTGCCACGACAGACCGTAGGTCCATCGGTCATGGTTTCGTGTGTCAACATTTGGCGGTTATTGTAGGGGCATATAGGTTTTTTCTGATTTTAATTAAATCAATGTGGTGTCATTTTGCCTAAGTCTAGAACACCTATATAAGTATTTTTAACCCCCAAAGCCCCTCAGTCAAGTCATTCTCTCAAAACCCCAAAAGAATTCGCAAAACTCCTCTCGAATATTCTCTCTCTAGAAGTTGGAAGAAGAAGGAATAAATTGAAGCTACGTTATGTTCAAGTCTCAAATCTTCAAGCTTGTGATGTCTTTGTAATCAAGCTATCATGGCTTTTCATCCATGGAATTATTTCTATCGTGGAGCTTTTTAAAGTTCCCCAAATTTGATGAGGAAATTCTCAATTCTACTTAGGGTTTCTTCCAATGTTGTGGATTATGATGAATGTTAATCCAATTGAGTGGATTATGCTTTTTTCTGATTGAATTGATATAATTACATGTTTTTAGGATTAAATTACATGTACCCATGGATATATTAGGATTCTAACCTAGAATTAATATAGTTGGGTTGATGCCATGAAGTTAAACTTTGTGGGTTTAGATATATCCTTATATGATTGATGAATTATGGTTCGAATTTCTTGGGAATAAACCATAGATTATGATCATGAGATCTAGAGCTTTGAGAGTAAAGCTTGTGATAGGAATTGATGATAATTGATGTTATTGTGGTGGAAGGGATACTCCCCACATGAATTGACTAAGAATGAATGTATGAATGTGAAAGGCTTTCTCACATGAATGATTGTAGGTTTAAAGGAGTCACGAATCAGGGGTACCTCCTAGATGTAACAAAGCGTATAAGACCCTGAGAGGCCTCATACATGTCAGTTATCATATCATAACATAAAGTAATAGAAATGAGCAGAAATTTAAAACTTTTCATTACTATTGTAGTGTTTATACAATCGAGCTGAAGTCTAAAAATATTGTCTCAAACCAGCTAAACAAAATGAATAACATCTTGGGTCACAACCCATACAATTGTCCAAAACATAAAAAAAAGTGGTGATCCCATCCTCAAGCACAATGAGGACTCTCCAAATCTTCACTCCTTGATCAA
Source organism: Solanum raphanifolium (assembly GCA_036250405.1). Lineage (NCBI taxonomy): Eukaryota > Viridiplantae > Streptophyta > Magnoliopsida > Solanales > Solanaceae > Solanum > Solanum raphanifolium. The sequence continues at coordinate 28,875 of JAJOOE010000301.1, forward strand.
CAAAGAAGCTAGCCACAAGTGTGAGAATCTATGTCGCCGGACCCAACATTGGGTAAGAATATAGGCAAGAGAATGTGTTAGTACAATCAAGTACTAAATATGATGGCTAGCATAAATAACATAACATCATGGTTAGTCAACACAAACCATAAACATAATAAATGCACATAAATGAACATCATAATAAGAAAGGAATACTTCTCAACCAACCTTACTCATCCTTAGTCAAGACTTCGGTCATCCGCCTTTGGTCAAGCTTTATTCATGGAAGGAATCTCTAGCAACAATCCATATTATTTAATCCTTACATCATAGTCTAATTATTCATACTTACTTTTAAAGACATGGGGATTCATCTATTTGCCTTGCTTATAAAGGCGAATAGGTATTCGCCTCTTGCCTTACATACTGTTAGATTACGAGTACTCACCTCCATATCATTCATCATATAATTTGGGTACTCGCCTCCAGATTATTTCATAGGGATCATGGGTACTCGCCTCCATGTCCATTTAACATAATAAGAACATGGAGACTCACCTCTCGTTAAATTTTAAGGAGTAGGGGAATCGCCTCATATCCTTTCATATGGAGGTCACGGGTAATCTCCTGTAGCCTCATCAATTATATAGTCTTTTAGTGTAGATTTATTTTAGGTGACGAATCCTTTCAACCTAGAATCATTCATGTGAGAAAGCCTTTCACATTCATTCATTCATAATTAGAAATTCATGTGGGAAGTATCCCTCCCACAACCATGACATCAATTACCAACACTTCCTATCATAATCTTTACTCTGAATCCCTATATTTCATGATCATCATCTAAGCATCATTCTCAATAAATGCTAATCATAATTCATCAATCCTATCAGTATATATCTAAAAGCCACAAAGTTTCCCTTCATGGCATTAACCCAATTATATCAATTCTAGGTTAGAATGATGGCATATGCAGGGATACATATAAACTCATTCTAAAAACATGTAATTATACTAAATCTATCATGAACAATGAGAATCCACTCAATTAGATCAATAATTATCATAACCTACACCAATTGAAGAAACTCTAGCTAGAATTGGGGAATTCTAGGGTCCTCAATGGATGGAAGATGTCCATGGATGAAGAGCTATCATACCTTGATCACAAAGTCCTCACAATATTAAAAATTGGAGATTTGATCTTGGCCTAGCTTCCTCTTGTTCGTTCTTCCAACTTCTGGAGAGAGAATATTTGAGAGGATTGTCTTTTGGCATTTTAAAGAATGAGTTGAATGAGGGGTTTTAGGGGGTTAAAAAGGTAAATATATGTGTGCTAGACTTAGGCAAAATGACACCACTTTGATTTAGTTAAAACTAGAAAAGGCCCAATTACCCCTAAAAATAACTATCGGACCATGACTGACAGACCATCGATCGACCTACGGCCTGTCATGGCCGTTCGTCGATCGTTGTCAGAAACCTCATTTTTGGGGTGTTAGAACAGGGACCGTGGACTGCAGACCGTGGTCTGACTGAAGGTCCGTTGGTCAATCTGTGGTTCCTAGACCTCTAGACCAAACATAGGTGCCTAGTCGATGGACCAGACCCACGGTTCGTGGTTCTTCCCAAGGGTCGTGGTTCACCTCCGTGGCTGGCAGCTGCAGTTTATGAAAATCTGCTATATAGCCCTCTTTCAATTCCATGTGTTACATTATCTTCCCCTTGGGATCATTCATCCTCAAATGAGATTCTAGGCACGTTTCTAGACAAAACACTCAACACTAGCAGCCCACCATGCATGTAACATATCAAAAAGCACACAACTAAGGAGGAACCATCAACTCTGAGTTAAATCTATTCAATGCCCTTTAAGGGGGGTCAAAACTACATCTAACAACCCACTATGCATGAAATTTTTGGATTTCATGTATTCAAGGAGGAACTACCTTCTCCATTTCAAAACATGCTCCACACAATCTTATGGAGCTCATATGCAATTAAATCTCAAAAAGTATATTACATTTCATCAATTCATCTCATTGAGTCTATAGGCAACTTATACTCAATGCACTACAACATGAGGAAAATCAATCACATAAACTCATTTTCTTTCAAAACACAAGTTTTCATGAACATCGATAACATAAGGAGATCGTGGGAACATCTAAAACAAACATTACTTATCAACATAAAACAAACCAAGAGGAAATTCATTACCTCAAGCTAGAGTAGAAGGAAAACGATGAGAATATCAGGACCTCATATCGGCCTTAGCTTCCCAAGTAGCATTCTCAACTAGGTGGATTCTTCAGAATACCTTCACGGAAGTAACTTCCATGTTTTTTAATCTCTTAACTTGCCGATCTAGAATCTACACCGGTACATCTTCATATGAGAGGCTTTCATCAACTCCCAATCCTTCTAGGGGGACTATGGATGTCGGATCTCCAACACACTTCTTAATCATAGAGACATGGAACACCGGATGCACCATTGCCAAATCATTTGTTAATTCAAGTTCATAGGCAACCTTACCAACACGTCTCAAGATATGATACGAGCCTACGTATCCAGGACTAAGTTTCCTTTTCTTCCCAATTCTCATCAGACCCTTCCTTGGCGATATTTTCAAATAGACCCAATCATTAACCTCGAATTCAAGGTATCTTTTTCTAACATCGACGTAGGACTTTTTTGGCTTTGGGCCATTCTCAACCTCTCTCTAATAAGCTGAACCTTTTCCATAGCCTCATGAACTAATTCGGGTCCAATCAAGGTAACCTCACCTACCTCAATTCATCCTATGGGAGATCTACACCTCCTACCATAAAGATCTTCAAAGGGGGCCATACCAATAATAGAATGGTAACTATTTTTATAAGAAAACTCTTTCAATGGAAAGTGATCATCCCAGCTTCCCTTGAAATCTATCAGATACGCTCTCAGTATATCCTTTAAAATTTGGATAGGTCTCTCCACTTGCCCATCTATTTGTGGCTGAAAAGTCGTGCTAAGCTTCACTTTGGTGCCAAGACCCTTTTGGAATGACTTCCAAAACTGAGAAGTAAAATCAGCACCTTTATCAGAGATAATGGGCAAGGGCACACCATGCAGCCTTACCATTTCTCTCAAATACAACTTGTCGTAGTCTTCTGCCACATAAGAAACTTTAACGGGAATGAAATGGGCTGATTTCGTCATTTGGTCTACTATAACCCAAATCGAATCATATTGTTGCCTAGTACGTGGCAACCCTACTATAAAATCCATATTTATATCTTCCAACTTCCAAGTAGGAATACTGATATCATAGGATAGGTCTCCCGATTTTTAGTGCTCAACCTCCACATTGTTTGCAATGCAGATATTTAGCCAAAAATCTCGCAATATCCTTCTTCATCCCATTCCACCAATAGACCTCCCGCAAGTCACGGTACATCTTGGTGGCTCTCAAGAATAGAATACTGAGAACTATGACCTTCTGCTAAAAAATTTTCCCTTAATTCATCAACATTTGGAACATATAATCGACCTTGGTATCTAAGTACCCCATCTACCCCTAGGGAGAAAGCCTCAACGGAATTCTTGAGCACCGCCTCTTTCAATTCTACAAAAAATTGGATCTAGACATTGCTTAGCTTTCACATCACTTAAAAGAGAAGATTCGGAACCATTATGAACCACGACACAAACCTTGGTAGAGTCTACTAACCGAACATCCAAACAGGCCAATCTATGTACCTTTTGTACCAATTATTTCGTATTGTCATCAATATAAGCCACTCTACCCATAAAGAACCTACAAAGAGCATTTGCTACTACATAAGCTTTGTCGGGGTGATAAAGAACACTCATGTCATAATCTTTCAATAATTCTAGCCACCTTCTTTGGCGAAGATTCAAGTCTTTATGACTAAAAACATATTGCATGCTCTTGTGATCAGTAAACACATCAACATGAACTCCGTCAAATAATGTCTCCATATCTTTAAAGCAGATACGACCACCGGTAACTCAAGGTCGTAAGTAGGATGATTCTTCTCAAGTACTTTAAGTTGCCTTGAGGCATAGGCAATGACTTTTCCATTTTGCATTAGAACACTTCCTAGCCCGATTCTCGAGGTATCACAATAAACCACAAAGTCATATGTCCTTTCCGATAAGGTCAACACAGGGGCAGAAGTAAGTCTATATTTCAACTCTTGGAAACTTTTCTCACACACTTTCGACCATATGAACTTAGCCTTTTTTTGAGTCAAGGCCTTCAAAGGAGAGGCAATTGAAGAGAAACCTTCAACAAACCTTATAATAACCGATCAAACCCAAAAAGCTTATAATATCCGAAGGTGATAGAGGTCTAGGCCAACTCTTGAGCGCATCTGCCTTTCTAGGATCTACCTCAATACCCTTGTTCGACATAATATGACCAAGGAAAGCTATAGACCTTAACAAAAATTCACATTTGCTAAACTTTGAGAAAACTTGTTGGTCATTAAGGATTTGCAATACGATCCTCAAATGATATATATGATCATTATCACTCCTTGAGTCGATCAAAATATCATTGATGAACACAATCACAAACATTTCTACATAATGTATAAGCACTCTATTTATCAAGTCAATAAACACCGTCGGAGCGTTATTCAAACAAGATGACATTACTAAAAACTCATAATGACCATATCATGTTCGGAAAGACATTTTTTGAATATCATCATCTTTCACCCTCAATTGGTGATAACCTGATCGGAGATCAATCTTAGAGAAATAATTTTCACCTTGATGTTGGTTAAACAAATCATCAATCAATCGGAGAGGATACTTGTTCTTAATAGTCACCTTGTTCAATTGTCGATAATAGATAAACATTCAGAGTGGACCATCTTTTTTCTTAACAAACAAAAATTGGAGCAGCCCATGGAGAGATACTCGGTCGGATGAAACCTTTATCCAATAGGTCCTTCAATTGTTCTTTCAACTCCTTAAGTTCAACCAAAGCCTTTCTATAAGAAGGAATACAGATAGGTTGCGCATCTAGGAGAAGGTTAACACCAAAGTCTATTTCTCCTTCAGGAGGAATACCAGCGAAATCATCAGGAAATACTTCCGAAAACTCATTAATAATGGGGACAGACTCAATACTAGGGACTTTGGACTCCACGTCCCTCACACTAACTATACGATAAATGCAACCTTTAGAAATCATTATTCTAGCTTTTATACAAAAAACAACCCGACTGTTAAGCATAGAATTTCCCCCTTTCTATTCTAGGATAGACTCATTTGGGAACTAAAATTTTACTACCCGAGTCCTACAATATATAGAAGCATAGCATGATTGGAACTAATCCATCCCAAGTATGACATCAAAGTCTAACATGTCAATTTCTACCAAGTCATCAAGAGTAACTCTATGCGACAAGGAAATGAGACATTTTCTATATACCCTTTCAGCCAACACAGAATCACTTATGGGATTAGAGATAGAAAAATGTTCTAACAACACTTCGGGGAGCACATCAAACCTCATTGCCACATAAGGTGTCACAAAAGACAAAGTAGCAACGGGATCAAGCAAAGCATAAACATTAATTTGAAAAACTTTTAACATACCAGTAACCACGTCGTGGGAACTCTCTTGATCACTTCTAGTTTGGAAACCATATAATCGGTTTTGCTTAAGAGGATTTGCACTTGAACCATTTGGACCGGACAAGGCATTGGGTTGATCCCTACATTGATTATCTCCCTCATTCTTAACAACTAGAGGACAATTACTTATCTTGTCGTCCATCTTACCACAACCAAAGCAAGCATTAGAGCCAGCTAGACACTTGCCCTCATGGTTTCTCCCACACTTAGCACAAGTAGGCATCATGGACTTACTATCATCTCCTTGAGGTTTAAGGTTAGACACACTCTCATTGTTCAACTTTGGGGGACCATTACAAGAGCATTGCCAGGAGAACCTTTGGCGGAACCTTGAACGACCTCGTCCCCCATACCTAGAATGTGAGAAGCTACCATCATTTGTTCTTTCCCTCTTTGCTTCCCTAGATCTTTCCTTGTGCTTTTCTTCCTCAATTTGTTGGGCATGTACCATAAGGCGAGAAATGTCCATATCAGGCAAAAGAATAGTGGTGTGGTGATGTACCGTGAATTTATGGTATTTTTAATACATTAAACTTAAGAGTTGTGAGTGTCTTGGGCCAGTTTGTATTAGAATTAATGTTTATTGTGTTATATTCGTAGAAATAGTCTCGGACTAGGTCGAGAGAGATGACAACTGAAATTTTGCAGAAGGAGCCACCCACGGAGGTGACTTATGAACCATAGGTCTAGTCATGGTCTGTCGTGGGTAGGCGTGGAATGATGATCAGAGAAGTCTTACTAAGTGTGGAACCGCAGAGTCTATTGATGGAGCATAGGTCAACCCACGGGTCGTCCTACACATCCGTCAATGAGATCAGAGATTTAGAGTTCTAGTACCTGATATAAAATTCTAGGTGTGGAGCCACAGAAAGGGACCCACGGACCGTACCTACGGTCCGTAGTCCACACTCGTTGTTTGGATCTGAGAGTTGAAGGTTCCAACCTCTGTGGAAAAAGTTCTAAGTATCACGCTACGGAAGGGACCGACAGACCGTAGGTCTAACAATGATCCGTAGGTCAGGCTCGTCGATCAAAGACGCGTCCAGAATTTTATCTCCTTATTTCCTTTCTTTTTGTTTAAGACAAGTTTTTCTATAAATAGGGTATGTAAACCTCTTTTTTGGGGGTTAGACAGTATTGTTTACTTTTAGTTCTTGGTATTTTCTTGGGAATTAACTTGCAAACTTTAGAATATTAATTTTCAAATTTCGGTTTATAAAGATTTTGGCTTTTAATTTCAATTGGAGATTACAAGTTTCTTCTACTCATTACGTAAGTTCATGAATTCTTCTTCTAAAAATATGAATTGTGTTCTTCCAAGCATGAGTAGCTAAATCGACAACTAGGGTTGTGGGAACCATGAGTGATTAACAACGTATAAATAATAACTAAGTAATTCTTGAATTGTGTTTATGCATGCATTGTTAATTCTTTCACTTAAAAGTCTTTTTAACATGTGCACACATTAGAACTCGCCTTATTTCTACTTGCCAGACCAAGGAGGTAGTTAATAAGAAAATAATTATCAACAGAGATTTAGTCTGATACTATCTAATAGTCTTATGTTAATTAGTGCGACGGTGAAAACTAAGCCATACATTGATGTGATGTCTAATCTGAGGTAAATGTAAGGGTTAGTAAATTATAAACACGTAGACGGACGAAGGTGCGGGGTGAAATTCCCTATTTGGAGGACCAATCACTTAGGGATACCTAACTTACTACTTTGCAACTGATACACTAGGAAATGATTACTATTATTAGGATTACTGTGTTAAGAGCTTATGGGGAACACATACACCCTAGTTTCTCTCTCTCCTTGATAACAACAAAGTTTGAATCTTGCTCACTTGATACTTAACAACAATCAAGTTATTTGTTTAACAACCCCGCCCCCCTTTACTTACTTATCTCGGAAACAAGTTGACTAAACAAATATAATAGTGGTTTAAGTCTAAACTATATTCCTAGTGTGATCGACCCCAACCTACTAGTTGGGTTCTTTATTTGACAATGATCGCTCATAGTTCTTTAGGGAGGTGTAATTTTAGCATATCAAATTTTGGCACCGGTGCTGGGGAATAAGGCTTTTAGATTATGTTTAACTATATTATTGAACTTTAGTCAATTATTTCCTACTTTTACATTTACTTTTGTTTTTGTTTCTACATGTTTCTATTCTAGTGTATGCCAAGTACACGGAGTCGAGGCGAACCATTGACCCCATACGATCCAGAATTGAGTAAAACTTTACGAAAGATGAATAATCAAGGGGTGCAAGTCAATCCAATCAGAGGAAACCAAGGTGATAGAGTTGTGTTGCAGCCTCCAGGGGTTGTTAATGAGCACACTCAGGATTATCGTGGTAATCTACTGGGAGATGCATTGAGGGTGTAGAATCTGCCAGAACCAAGGCTGCAAGATAACTATAGGTCGAGTTTAACACAGTTGAATGAGAAGGACCCATCGTTCTCCCTCCACTACCTCCACGGCATACTTTTGTAGTGACTAGCAGTCTGATGCCAATGATTACAGCAAGGGGTCTGTTTGCTGGTATGGCTTAGGAAGATCTGCATGGGCATATGGCCAAGTTGAGGAGTGTTTGTAAGAGTTCTGTGGGGCGACCAGAGTTTGATATGGATGTCATAGGGTTGAGAGTCTTCCCTCTATCATTGACTGGAGATGCTGCAATCTGGTTTTCTGAACTACCCATCAACTCGATTGATACATGGGATCAATTGGACAAGCTGTTCATGGCCAAGTACTTCCTGTAGTCCAAGAAGCTGAACCACAAAGATAAACTTAATAACTTCCTGGCACTACCTGGTGTGTCTGTGAGTAGTTTATGGGATAGGTTCACTACATTCATAGGAAGTGTATTGAATCACTGTATTGATGATGAGTCACTGAAGGAGTATTTCTATAGAGGAGAGGATGGCAGTGGTAAAGTTGTGCTTGATACTATCACTGGAGGATCATATAGTGAGTGCATTTTTGAGAAAATCACTGAGAAACTGGAGAAGATTTCTCGAAATAATAAAGCATGGAGCAGTCGAAAGTTAGACACTAGAAGAAACACTTTTGCAATTCAATTTGCACCTAGTCAATCTGCCAATGATTTTCGTGAGGAGATCGCTCAGATAAGGACAAAACTTGGGTTGGTATTGAGGCATGTAAGTGGAGGTCCAGAAAAGGTAAATGTTGTGAATTATTTGACTAGAAATCCACCACCACTGTTTTGAGGAATGCTACTATGAAGAGGATGCGTACTTGGTGAATGATCAGACGGTGGGTTTCCGAGCCAGTGCCCAAGGTTCCAACTCAGATAATTGGCGCCAAGGGCAAGGAAACCAAGGTCGGAACTATGGAAACTACAACTGAGAAGGTCAGTATGTCCAAGATGGGAACTACGATCGTGACAACAACTACAACCGGAAAAATTATGGCAACAAAAACGATAGGGTTGGTCCTTTCCTTCTGCATATCGAGAATCTGGTAATAGGGAAACTTAGGGTAGTATGTCACGAATTAAGGATATGATGCTGAAGATGACGAAGAGGTTTGATTCAACTGACAAGAATGTGAAGGAGATGCAGAATGACTTGTCTAGTATTGGTCAAAAAGTTGATGTCCATGAAGTGTCGATGAAGAAACTTGGGCAGCAGATGAATCAGTTGTCCACTACAGTAAACCCACGTCAGCCTGTCATACTTCCTAGAAATAGCACCCAAAATTCGAAGAATCATGGGCATTGTATGGAAGTCACTACTCGAGGGGGTAAATAGACCATTTATCCACCTATGACGTCTGAGGTTGAAATTGAGGTTGGTAAAGATGATGATGAGATCGAGGTTACAACAGAGTCCAAGAATTCTACAGAGAAGGAAGCAGAGATAACCCAAAAAGTTTTTCCCATGCCTAAACCTCTACATCCATTCCCACAGAGGTCGGTGAAGAAGAATGAAGAAGGAAAGTACTGTAGGTTTGTCACTATGTTAAAAATAGCTTTCCATTAATGTTCTGTTGATAGAAGCTTTGGAGCAAATGCCTGGGTATACAAAATTCATGAACGATTTGGTGACTAACAAGAGGGTTGTGAGTTTTGAAGATGATGATAGGTTGCAACATTGTAGTGCTATTGCAACTAGATCACCTGTGCAGAAGAAAGAGGATCTAGTGCTTTCACTATTCCTTGTACCATCGGGCTGTTGCATTTTGCGAAGGCGTTGTGCGATTTGGGTGGTAGCATTAATCTGATGCCATTATTTATTTACAAGAAGTTAGGTTTAGGAGCTCCAAAACCGATTGCGAGGTGATTACTTATGGCCGATAAAACTGTGAAGAGGCCCATTGCTGTTCTCCAAGATGTACTTTTGAAGGTGGAGTCTTTTATCTTTCTGGTGGATTTTGTGGTACTTGATTGTGACGTTTAATTTGAGGTTCCCATCATCCTAGAGAGACCATTCCTTGCTACTAGGCGCGCCTTGGTTGATATGGAAAAAGGGCAGATGAAGTTTCATTTGAATAATATAGAGGAAAATTTTAATATCTTTAGCTTCATGAAATAGGAAAGTGATCTCAAATACGTGCTAATGGTGAATCATATTGTTAAGAGAGGTTCTGAGGTGTCTATTGAATAGAGGTTGGGTGTTGATGCACTGGCTGCGGTAATGATGAATTTTGAGGTGATGGTATTGAAGACTATGATGAATTGGTTGCCGCACATGATAGGTTTGTATTCCGTTCCAAACCAAAAAAATTGGAGTTAGATATGAAGAATCGCGACTCTCCACCCACAAAACCATATGATGAATAGGCTCCAAAATTGGACCTTAAGGCTCTACCATCACATTTGAGGTATGTATTCATTGGGAGAGATGGTACTTTACTGGTCATCATTGCGGCAGATTTGAATGCGGTACAAGTTGAGGCGTTGGTTTCTGTGTTGAAGAGGTTCAAGCGAGCTATTGAGTGGACGATTGCGGACATTATTAGGATTCCTCCTGGCATTTGTTCTCATAAAATCCAACTCATGCCGGATCACAAACCTAGTATCGAGCACCAAAGGAGACTAAATCCGCCTATGCAAGAGGTAGTGAAAAAGGAAATCATCAAGTGGTTGGATGCTGGAGTCGTTTATCCCATTGCAGATAGTAGTTAGGTTTGTCCTGTTCAGTGTGTTCCCAAGAAAGGTGGGATTACTATGGTTCCTAATGCAAAAAATGAGCTTGTTCTGATGCGGCCTGTGATTGGATGGAGAGTATTCATGGACTACCGAAAATTGAATGCTTGGACAGAAAAGGACCACTTCCCTATGTTGTTGATAGATCAGATGTTGGAACGCCTAGTTGGTAAGGGTTGGTATTGTTTTATTGATGCTTATTCGGGCTACAATTAGATCTCCATTGCTCCGGAAGACCAAGAGAAGACCACCTTCACTTCCCCTTGTGGGACTTTCGCCTTCAAACGGATGCCATTTGGGTTGTGTAATGCTCCAGTGACCTACCAGCATTTCATGATGTCGATATATTCTGATATGGTGGAGATACTATTAAGGTATTGATGGATGATTTCTCTATGGTAGGTGACTCATTCAATGGTTGTTTGGATCATTTGGCCGAGGTACTTATACGGTGTGAAGAGTGCAATCTTGTTCTCAATTGGGATAGTTCTTAGGCATCGGATTTCTCAGAAGGGTATTGAGGTTGACAGTGCGAAAGTCGAGGCAATAGAAAATATTCGACCACCTATCTTTGTTAAAGCCGTTATAAGTTTTCTTGGGCATGCAGGCTTTTATAGGAGGTTTATCAAGGATTTCTCCAAAATTATACACCCATTGTGAAAATTACTCGAAATGGAGTGTAAGTTTGATTTTAATGATGCTTGTCTCAGAGCATTTGGAGGGTTGAAAGCAAAGCTAGCTTCAGCACCTATCATTATTTTACCGGATTGAGGGAAATCGTTTGAAGTGATGTGTGATGCGAGTGGAGTGGCGTTTGGTGTGATATTGGTACAGAGGCGAGAGAAGATTCTTCATCCTATTCACTATACCATCAAAGCTCTAAATGTGGCTCAAAAGAACTACACAGTGACTGAACAGGAAATCCTTGTTCTGGTTTACACATTCGAGAAATTTCGATCCTACTTGCTCGGTAATAAGGTCATAGTGCATACTGGCCATTCTGCATTGAGGTATTTGATGGCTAAGAAGAATGCAAAACCGAGGTTGATCAGATGGGTATTGTTGCTGCAAGAGTTCGATTTTGAGGTGAAAGATAGAAAGGGGAAAAAAAATCAAGTTGCCGATCACTTGTCTAGATTAGAGAAAGAAGTTATTCTCAAGCTAGGAGATGGAGCTGAAATTGATGATGCTTTCGAGACGAACAAGTATTGGTTGCTTCTCATGCTCTGATTCCTTGGTTCGCAGACTTTGCTTACTTGGCAAGTGATCTAGTTCCATCAGATTTGTCTTTTCACCAAAGGAAAAAGTTTATGCATGATGTGAAGAAGTTCTTTTGGGATGAGCCTTATTTGTTCCATATTGCAGTGATGGGATTATTCGTCATTGTGTGCCAGAGGTTGAGATGATCAGTATACTAGAGGCGTGTCATTCTTCGCCTGTTGGTGGTCATCATAGTTGTATTTGTACGGCGCATAAAATTTTATAGTGTGGGCATTACTGGCCTACCATCCACCAAGATGCTTATTATTTCTCCAAGTCGTTTGATCGTTGCCAAAGAGAAAGAGGGATTTCTAAAAGGCAAGACCTACCAATAAATCTGATCTTCGTGATTGAGTTGTTTGATGTATGGGCCTTGATTTTATGGGTCCATATGTGAGTTCACATGGGATGAAGTATATTCTTGTTGCGGTTGATTATGTTTCGGAGTTGGTGTAAGCAATTGGGCTTTCAAACAATGAAGGTAAAAGTGTCACCGCATTCCTGAGACAGAGTTTCTTCTCCAAATTTGGTACACCTAGGGAGATTATCAACGATAAAGGTTCCCAATATTGCAATAGGTTGTTCAAGGCATTGCTAGAGAAATATGGAGTCTGTCACAATGTAGCCACTCCTTACCATCCGCAGTCTAGTGGGCAAGTTGAAGTGTCCAACAGAGAGATAAAGCAAATCCTTATTAAGACTGTGAATGTTAATAGAACCGATTGGTCAAGGAGGCTGGATGATGCTCTATGGGCCTATCGCACTGCATTCAAGACTCTCATAGGTATGTCCCCCTACCAACTTGTATATGGGAAGTCTTGCCATTTGTCGGTAGAGCTAGAGTAAAAGGCTATGTGGGTGCTAAAGAAGTTGAATTTGGATTGTGGCACCTCATCGATTCAAAAAGTGAATGACATGAATGAGCTTGATGAGTTTCTCCTAAAAGCTTATGAAAGTTCAGCCTCGTAGAAGGAAAATATGAAGAAGTATCATAATCAAAAGATTGAAAAGCGTGAATTTGCAGTGGGTGATATAGTGCGTCTATTCAATTCAAGGTTGCGCTTGTTTCCTGGCAAGCTCAAGTCCACGTGGACCGGGCCATTCATAGTCACTCAAGTGTTCCCACATGTAGCGATCGAGCTCCAGAACAAGTAGGGAACAAGGTTCAAGGTGAACGGGCAAAGGGTAAAGGTCTACATTGAGAAAGAAGAGAGTGTGCAAGAAGTGGTTGAGGCCTACTACCTTGATGAAGTCTGAGTAATCAAGGGCTTGCAACATGCCGGGACGTTAAATCAAGCCCTACTTGGGAGGCAACACAAGATGTACAATCTAGCCAACTATAAATATTTCTTTTCGATTTAGGAGTTTTCTATGTTTATTTGAATTTCTGTAATCCTTTAGATAGGTGTTTTATTTTTGTATTAGTGTTGGCTAGATATAGCATAAGGTCCGTGTATAAAAAGTGTCCAGAAAATATAAAAAGAATGGCCTAACGTTTGTTACATGTGCAGGGATGAAAAGCCAAATATGTAGAAAAAAAGCTGTGCAGAGGTCTACGGACCCCATCCACGGTTCGTGGTTCTATTCAGACACCGTGAATGGTGTCTGTAGACCCCAGGTATGTATCCTAAATTTTTTTAAGTGTTGAGTGACCTACGGACTGGACCTACGGTCCGTAGGTCGACATATGGCCCATAGACGGGGTCTCGTGGGTCCAACCTAGTGTTACTGGAGACCCGACCAGGTTGCCTTTTAATAAAAAACCCCTCATTTAAAATACATCCCCCATTGCCCAAATTCCCTCCTAACCGTTTCTAACCCTCCAAATCCCAAAACTCCCATAATTACTCCCCACATCACTCTCATCTGCCCTAATCATCCTCTCCTCTTCAAACATTCTCCTTTTGCTCTCCCAAAATCACCTTATTTCTCCTTCACAAAGAGTTATCGGTTCGGGTTCGGTGTCAAAGGGAGAAGGAGTCTATTGCATCACACAATCACTCACTTCCATTACTTGTAAGGTAAAGGACTTCACCCTGACTTTTACCTCACTATTCGTTATTGTTTTATGAAGTCACAAAGGGGATCTAGACCCTGGGTGGTATACTTTTGTGTGTAAACAATGATTTGTATGCTAAGAAACACCATTGGGACGATAAAATGTGATTGTATTATCTTTTTAGTCAAGTAACTCAGGGTAAATGGTCTAAATGACAGTTTTTACTTAGGGTTTCTAATTTCAATATTCTAATAAGCCAATTGTATGATAAACGAATCCTAAGGATACCGAACTACCATATATTGTGTTGAAATGCACGACTAGACCTAGGTTGATCAGTTGATGCGTTGAAATAATGAGTACAAAAAAGTGGAATGTCTAAAACCTGGCACACACATGACCCACGATACCTCATCCACGGACCATAGGTCGGGTCCTGGGTCTGTTGCACATAAAATATTCACCATGTGTGGAACCAGGGAGGTGGACTACGGTCCATCATTCCATCGAAGGACTATTCTGCACATCTGTGGTTCGCATCAGAGACCTGACCTCTGGGAGCTCTAACCTACAGAGGTTACCTACGGACCATAGGTCCATTCACGGTCCGTAGATGCACACTGCTGCTACTGTCCAATATTTTTTAACTTTTTATTTTGTTTCATTCCTTGTTCTAAAAATTTTCCGAGTGTGTTATTGGTTTGTTTTGGAAGTAACTAATCCTCGACAAGTACCATGGCTCCCAAGAAAGCTCAGACTTACACCGCAAAAGGCAAGTCAAAATCAGTGGCACCATCCTTTCGGCTGATCGATGAGGACACTGATGTGGAGACTGACCCTACTTATGTCCCACCTCCTACTAGAACATCCCCCACTGCACCGCGCACTACACAGAATAAAACCCGGTAGGTGATTTTTGACGTGGTCACTGCCCCCAGTCTAATGAGGGGGATACAACGATCGATTCACCGGTTGGCTCCGAGTCCACTTCTGCTTTCGGCTCCGGCTCCACATCCAACACTAGTTATGATGGCACTAACACATCATCCTATGAGGACACAAGTACATGTGATGTCCCCATACCTCCTAGTTCGGGCCTCCAACAAATCCAGACGAACCCAATCGATGGTGTGTGAGCGGCCAGTTCCAGATATACAGGGATGCTTGCATGCTGACTAAGAAGGAAAGGATGTCTTGACTGGTCACCGAGGAGCGCCAGGTCCTTACAGGCAGCCTCCACACTGCACCCGCCATCCATGATCTCTTCTAGAGGCACAAGTGCGAGTGGATTGCCTGTAGCCCATAGTTATTCAGTGAGGAGATAGTCATGGAATTCTATGCTTCCTACGCAGCTATCCTCAGAGGTTCGATTAATAAACAGAACAAGCTCGCCGCCCAAGCTCCACTCACAGCTACACTAGTTTGTGGGTATTCAATTGACATATCGGAGACCACTTTCTGCTGGTTCCTCTGTGGTCCAGGCCACACTCTGCCTATCAATATGGTCGAGTTCTACTACCACATGGTATTGTTCAGAGTAGGGAATTTCATAGGAGTATCGAGTAGTAGGAGTCTCTTTTGTGCTGGTTAGCCCGTCATCTTGCTAAAGACGGAGGGCGCGCCGAGTGGGTCAGCACCCAGAACATGGGCATCAAGAAGGACACCTTGACATTTGTGGACACATTCTTCTGGTTATTGGTGCAGAACAGGGTGTCTCCCACTCAGGCAGATAATGTACTCACTTGAGACCGCAGAGTCATGGTTGGAGCCTTAGTTACTGGGTTGGAGGTCGATTTTGCCCGCATGCTGATTTCGGAGATACACGAGAAGGCCTTCAAGGAACCACCACCTTAGCCTTCCCATGTCTCATTTTCCAGCTATGCAGAGATGCTGGAGTACCAGTTTTGCACTGTGATAAGGTGATGTAAGTGGCCAAGACTCTAGATATCACCCTGATTCGGGATGATGCCAATGTAGCTGCATCTTGCAGAGAGCCGCATGTTGAGATGCCACTATTGGAATCAGACTTGGTTGCAGATGTAGAGCATATGTACGGTGAGGAGCCTACCCCTCCAGCTACTACTGAGGATGCCCTGGCGTCCCATTCTTCGGCCACTAGTCAGGCCTCTAGCTCTTCCAGAGCCACCACCTCAACAGAGTCTATTACCGTGCCTCTAGCCCATGTCCAGAAGCTGGAGACCCAGATCACTAAACTACTTCAGTATGTGAGGCCTTGGATGTAGCGTACGATAGAGGAGCATGAGGCTAGGATTGAGCGGCGAGTGGAGCGCATGATGCACCAGAAGGTCCAGGCCGTTCATAAGTGCCGGGATGCCTTTGAGTTGAGAGTTCTAGAGAGGCCGACACCGACTGATAATGTGACCACTCTCTGGAAGGAGATAGACAACCTCCGTGCCTATATATGTGGAGTTCTTGCTCCACTAGAGCCTGTGCCCGAGACCGCACCCACGACACCGATTGATGATACAGTGTTGAGTGCATTATTCGGAGATGAGATGCAACAATTTTCTTCTTCCCTTCATGATGGGAAGCGCCCGCGCTCTAATCATGCTTCTGATGACACTGAGGCTGGGAGAGCTAGCAAGAGGGAGAGCCATTAGACTGAGGCGGCCCGGAGGGCTTCCATCGTTGACGAGGAGCTGCGCCAGCAACGTGCTAGGGAGATTGGTGTTGGTTCCTCTAGCAACGTTACCACCACTGATGGTGCGACAAGGGATGATCTTAACACTACTGAGGGTGTTGGGACAGTTGATGTGGGCACTACTGAAGGTGGCCTAATTGTTGATCTAGTGGGCTCTCGGAAACCCGACCCACCAACTTGTTGAGAGGTCTTCGGCATATATGCGCCATAGGTTTACTTCACCCAATCCTTTCTCTTTTACTTTTTGTGCATTGAGGACAATCGCACTCTATTTTGTTGGGGGTGGGGTAAATGGTTTGTGAGTTATAGGGTGAATTCTGAGTAACCCAACTCATAATCCTCTCTTGGGGTTTCCTTACCTGTTTTATTTTCCCCCAAGAAATTGTTTTTAAATTATGTTGAACCAGCATGTTTAGGAATTGTATGTGTAGGAGTTAGTAGAAAAATGAAAGCAAGATGGCATAAAAAGCATAAAAAATGATCCTTGTCCAAAAATGTTGCAATGTGCTAAATCAATAGTTTTGATGAGTTGAATGTGTTGATCACAATATCACATGATAAGGAACTGATTTGACCTCTTCAGTCAAGCTAAAACTTGAACTGGGTAATCTGATAACCTGATAATGAAATAATGTGCGAAGAGTGTGTGAGAAAAGTTGATTGTTCAAACCATTGTGCCAATCTAGATCTTGCCCCATTGGTGCTGCTAAGATGATCTTGGCTAGAAGTTAGGAAGTGATCATAGGCCCTTGTTAAAATTAGTCGACTTTAGCCTAAAAAGATCCGACCAAATGACATCAATGTTCCCTTTTGATACAAATAATTGAGCCTTACATAGACCAGTTCTTTTATTTACCTAACTCGCCTTCCCTTACATAATTTTCTTGGCCCCGGTCCCTCCTTGGACTTGTGCACCTCGACTTAGGCCAAAACCCTAAGTTGAGGGTAGCTAAGTCAAAAATTACCTCAAGCTTGGCCCTGGCCCGACATCAGATATTGTGCACCTCAACTTATGTAAAATTCATAAGTTGAGGGTGGCTATGAAACAGGAAACCGAAATAAAAAAGGGTATGGAAAGAGTTTTGTGTTGAAAAGAAAAGAAGAAAAGATAGAAAAGGATGTGACTTTGTGCAAAAGAATCAAAAAGATGATAAATAAAAGTGCTAAAAAAATAAACAAAATTTAAGTGAAAGAAAAAGAAAAAGTGAAAAATAAGCACCACAAAGTCGAAAGTCACATCCATGGTAAAAAGAGTCAAGGGAAAGAAAGTACAAAGAAAGGATGTCAAAAATAGGTCGACCAAAGAGGTAAAAAGCCAATGTAATGTCAAGGAGGGATAAAGTCACTGAAAAGCACCCAAATGTACCACACCCGACCCTGAGCCTACATTACAAGCCAAGAAAGAATATAGTGATCCTAGCAAGTAGTTTGGAGAGTTTAAGCAGTGAAAATAAGGGCAAGCCTATGGTATTGAGCACTAACTGTAATTGAAGTCACTTCAGAGCGTGAGTGTTGAATGAGGCCTTATACTTGAAATTCATATCCATTGTGTGAAAAAAGGATTTCGTTTGATGTGAGGGCACTAGTGGCATTGTTGGAAAAGTGGTACCTTTGTGATGGTTAAAAGTGCATGTTTTGATGTCTATCGGTCATTCTGTGTCATATTTTGATCCATATGAGTTAGCTTGATTTAGTATGAATGAAAAGATTTGCACTAGAAAAAGAAGTCGGGATATAAAGCCATGTGATTGCTTGAGTTTCAATGTTTGCTTCTACACAAGTGTCGTTTAGAGTCTTAGGGCGTCGCTTGAGGACAAACAACGAATTTACGTTGAGGGTGTTGATTTACCATGAGTTTACGGTATTTTTAAGACATTTCACTTAAGAGTTGTATGTGTCTAGGGCCATTCTATATTAGAATTAATGTTTATTGTGTTATATTTGCAGGAAATAGGCTAGGACGAGATTGAGAAAGATGATAGATGAAATTCTGCAGAAGGAGCCACCCACGGAGGTGACCTACGGACCGAAGGTCTAGTCACGGTCCGTCATGGGTGGGCGTGGAGTGATTTTCAGGGAATTCTGACTAAGTTTGGAACCACGGAGTCCAGTGACGTAGCGTAGGTTGACCCACGGGCCATCATGCACATCCGTCGATGAGATCAGAGATTTGGAGTTCCAATACCGGATGAAAAGTTCTAAGTGTGGATCCATGGAAGAGGACACACGGACATGGGGACTCGCCTCTTGTTCAATTTTTAGGAGTAGTGCAATCAGCTCATATCCTTGCATATGGAGGTCTATGGTAATCTTCTCTAACCTTATAAATTACATACTCTTTTAGTCTAGATTCATTTAAGGTGAGAAATTCTTTCAATCTAGAATCATTTATGTGAGAAGGCCTTTCACATTCATTCATTCATTAATAATTAGCAATTCATGTGGGAAATATGCCTTCCACAACAGTTACATCAATTACAAACACTTCCTATCATAAGATTTACTCTCAAGCCCTAGTGTCACGACCAAAGGGTATCCCTAGCCAAGGCACATAGAACCCAAAAAGGCACCATGTAAGCCACTTAGCATATCATAACATAAGCAATAGAACATTAAGAGTAAAAACGCATTTCAAGTAAAAAATATCAAAAATAAAAGCGGAAATCTAGACCTGTCTTAATAAGCCATCTATTACAATATTGGAATCAAAAAGGGTCACAACCCATATAACATAAATCAAAACTCAAATACAGGAATGAATCTAGTAATGAATAAATCCGTCCTCGTATCATGAGGACTCACAAACAAGCAAGGAGAAATGAGTAAATTCAAGCTCAACCCACAATGGGAACCACCTTGAGAATCGGACCCTACATTTAGGGAAAATGTAGGAAAATATGGGTTTGTACAAAAATGCACTAACTATGATAGCCATGCATAAAATCATGAAAACATACTAAAAGGGACATTTTAGTTGAATGCATGCCATTTGCTAAGTTAAAGCATCATTTTGAAGATAAAGGAAAAGCATATGTCATAAGAACAATCGACTCATATATCATTATATCGTAAGAGGAACACATCATACTTACCCTCAAAGCATACTTGTGCAATGATTGCATATTATCCCATAATCTCACCCATACTAAGTAAAGCATCTTGAGTAACGATAGATCATAAATCACCTTCTTGTTCATACTATCATAGAGGGGGAATAAGCCTTAACTGACATAGAACATGCGAGCTCACCATGGAATCTAGTGTCTACCCCACACCGAAAAGGGGTTGTCCTACTTGCCTAAGGTAGAATCATACTCTTTACTTAGGTGGATCCACTGGCTAACTACCTATGTGGGCACATAGTTTATGGTATAAGGATATTGCCTCTAGAAACATGGACTCAACTATGGTAGAAGGAGCCATTTGGAATGGCGGACTCAAAAAATGTAAATGCATTCATTGGGAAACCGGACTAAACTATCGTATAAGCTTCCATCACATATTTATATCCACTCAGTGCTAATCATTAATTCCCATGGATTACATATTAAGTCTTGACTTAAGTTCATATTCATGGAAGAATGTCTTGACACTCAATCCAATATAATTCATACTATTGCTTACAGATTTAATAGGTGAGAATAGCCTTTCAACCTTAGAATCTTCATATCGTTAGAAAACCTTTCACATCATATCATATTCATACATATGTGTGTACATGAGGATAACCTTCCAACAACACAACAACTAGATCATAACCATATTCACTTTACCCTCAAAGTGTTCATTTAAAATATATAAAATATCAGTCATACATAATTCTCATATTTTGCCCTTCAAGGACCATATATCATATTCAATCAAGACATCTAGAATTACTACATTAGACATGGATGATATCATGATCCAAATAGTTCAATTACTATAAGCATAAACTCATAAGACTCTTCTTTCTACAATCCACCCACATCACACGTTCATAAGTTGGGAATATGGGGATTTCATGGATACTTGGGAGATTTCATCATAAAACCATAACAAATCATCAATTCGATCATAGTATAAAGTAATTAAATCAATGACTTGGAGTCAAAACCCTAGCTTTTTTTGGGGAATTTCTATCTTTGAAATTTAGTTTTGTAAGGACTCTATGGATGAATTCTATCCAAGGATGAAGGACTACCATACCTTAGCTTTGAATTCCAATGAAATTGAGGAGAAAATCTTGCTCCTTCAACCCTAGCTTCCCTTTCCTTTTTCTTCCTCGTTGGAGTTGTAGAGAGATAATTTTTGGAGAGGGTTTGGGTCTTTCTTTTGGGATTTAGAATTATTAGGAAGATGACTTAGTTTGGGGACTTAAAAACCTTATATAGTTAGTCTAAATTAGTATAAAATGACGTCACTTAGTAATAATTAAAAAAGGAAATCCCCAAAGTGCCCATAAGTGCAACTGGCAAAAGGCAGTTTCAAGGCCCACCCATGACCCATCACAGAAGGACCATGGTTAGACCAACGGCCCATAATGGTGAACGTGGTCTGGGGTTCTAGGGCCTTATTTTGTAGACTCGACCTACGGCCCCTCACCCTTGAGGCATGGGGGGCCTGCAGGGTGTGAGTGGCCCCTCGTGAATCACTGCCTAGGCACATTTTTGGGGACCTCCTCAAGGACCTATGGTTGGTCTTTGGGTTTTGAATCTTGACGTTCTAACAGGCAAACATTTATTTTTAGGTACGGGGAGGTACATTTAAGACTCATACCCTAACGGCAAGCTCTAGTTTAATCTACTAGTTTACGGGGTGTAACAATATCTCCCCCTTGGAACATTCGTCCTCGAATGATGATCTAGGAACCTTACGAAATTAAAGACTCAAGACTAGCAGCCCAATATGCATGAAACATCAACATCATGCACAATTCAAAAGAGGAATCGTCAACTCCATCTAAAACATAATCAACGCTACACAAGGAAGTAGGAACTACATCTAACAACCCATTATGCATGAAACTCAATATTTATCATATTTATAGGAGGAACTAACTTCTCCAACTAAAGTCATGCTAAACACAATATCATGGAGCCAATAATACATTACTCTCAAAGCATACTAAAGCATATTCATCAACTCATCTCATGAAGTCAAATAGGCAAGTCATACTAATTGCATAATAACATGAGGAACATAAATGATAAAAACTCATTTTCTTACTAAACATGAATTTCTCAAGAACATGCATAACATAAGGAAATCCGGGAAAAGCTCATATAACATACGTGAATCCCAAATCACAAAAACTCAAGAAGAACTACTTACCTCAAACTTGAATAGGAGTAGAAGGAAAGAGATGAGGATATTGGGATTTCATATCGGCCTCGGCCTCCCAAGTAGCACCTTCAACTAAATGGTTTCTCCAAAAAACCTTCATGAATGTGTTGAAGAGTCCACAAATTGGACTCATTTAAGGCTTTATTTTGATAGAAATAGTGCCCTCATATTGTTACTTTGTCTCAATATCTAATGAAAACTCTTAAGTTTCAGGTATTTGAAGTTTTAGTTGAAGCATGGACACTTAGGCTCAAAAAGGAACAAAAAGGCTCAATAGAACGAAGAAGCTAACGCTTGATCATCGCCAAGCACACTTGGCGATTCGCCGAAGGGATACACTCCACCCTTTGTTCCAGTATGCGAAGCCCTAAAGAAGAAGGATCAAAAAGGCTATGAAAGGAGCAGTCAGCGATTCGTCGAATAGTTCCGCCAAGCAGTACTATACCGCACAATGGTCCAGAACGTGAAGCTGCTGAAGGTAAGCACGAAACCGCGATGAAATAGAAGAAGGGCGAGTCGCCGAGTTATTCGGCGACATCGACTAACCTTTCTGAACGATCCGCCAGCACTAATTTTTGAAGTCTATAAATACTAAACTCTTTATTAATTTTTGAGAGTCGAATTATTATTACACTTTTCATAATAGAATAGTACTTTTTAGGATATTTTTCTCTCAAGTTTGGAGAGGGTTTTGTGGGAGACTTGAAGAAAGAAGGATTTCATTTTCCCCAAGTTGGAAGTGGGTCTTGTCCATTCTTCTTCCTTTCCTTAAATTAAGGTTTAATTCCTTATACCCATTTGATTTTATTATCTTTTTAGGTGTATTTTGTTATTTCTTGATGTGTGGCTAAAAACCCCCATTCTTGGGGTGTGATTTAGCAAATATGTGTTGATATTGTTGTTGGGTCTTGTTTGCTGATAGGTTAGATGTATTTTAATGGTTATTTCACCTAGTGGTTGTGGTTTAATTTAATAGGTTTCTAGTTGCATATACAAAACCACCCATGTGTTTTTGGCTTGCCTGAGATGGAGGTCGCGAAACCAAGACCACTAGACTGATGGCCCAATAGTGGGTCGACATGAGGTCCAGCCCAAAAGGGTGAGCCCTAGTCCCATATTCTAACACTCAGCTCGAGAGAGTGAGTGGGGTAAGGCGTAGGCTGGCCTTTATGCGGCGAATGGGTGTTCGAGAGGAACGCATTTGAAACGGGGTAAGTTTCCCGAGAGGGAACTTATTTCCATTTAAAGCTTAGCCTAGTCACTATTATCTTGCAAAATTCCTATGGAAAGAATGTATCCATAGATTTATCTCAACTTGTATTGCGGTCACACCCCAAGAACTTTTCCCCATACTTGATTTTATTGTTAGTTTTGTTGTTTTTACTACTTGTGACAAAACACCCAATTGATATTTGACACTTTCGTATCACCCCCTTTAATTTACTATGTTTTTACTCATTAATGTCTTTAGCTACGACTAATTAGAGCTAAACTTTATTTTTATATTAATTTTCAAAACCACTCCCTTGGGACATGACCCCAACCTTTAGTTGGGTTACTATATTATCAACGATCGTAGACACTCGTACCGTAGGTTAGTGTCGTTGGTCACGAAAAGCATCAGCTATTTCTATGATTCTTAATATCTTGACCTGTCGTTCTAGGATCTCTACCAGAACCTATTCATAGGAAAGGATTCATCAACTCCCATCCCTTCTAAGGGAACAATGGATGTCGAATGTCCAATGCACTTATTAAGCATCACTACAAGAAAGTAGAGATACAATGACATTTTCTTAATGTCGTATTATGATGTTTAAATGTCACAAATTTATTTACCGACATTTATTTTACATTTGGACCAAATGTCGTAAATTTTAGTGTCGGAGATTTTTCCGACATTTGGGTAATTGTCAGGAAGAATTTGTGACATTTAGGTAAATGTTGAAAAGAATTTGCGTCATTTACTTTGCAACATATATGTAAATGTTGGTAAGATATTATTACGACATTTATTTTTTGAAATTTATGTGAATGTCGATAAGAAATGTATGACATTTATTTTTGACATTTAGGTGAATGTCAGTATGAGATATATGACATTTATTTTTGACATTTAGGTAAATGTCAATATGAGATATATGACATTTATTTTTGACATTTAGGTAAATGTCAGTATGAGATATATATGAAATTTATTTTCGATAATTAGGTAAATGTTGGTATGAGATATATGACATTTACGTAAATGTTGGTATGAAATATATGACATTTATTTTTGACATTTAAGTAAATGTCGATATGAGATATATGACATTTATTTTTTCAACATTATGAAATGTCACGTAAACTTTCTGACATTTAGATTAAATGTTGGTAAAACAAATTTCAAGACACTTACCTGTGACATTTATAAAATGTCACATAAAAATTTCCGACACTTTAGTTAATGTCAAAAAATGCTATTGTTGAATGTCATAAAAATTGGTGATTTTATATTTTGCTAAATGTCATATAAATATTCTAATGTCGCTACCAAGTTTCTTTAAACATCCCAGAAAAATCTATAGATGGTTTTTCTCAAGACACAAATACATACAAACAATCCATGCATTCAAAACTATCTTCTTCATGTTAAGCAAGAAATATTACATAAAACAAATATTTTCTAATATTATAATCAAAGAACAAAATAGCAATATAATAAGTTTTCCATAAAAGTAAACAATGTCAAAATAAATCATCTTTTCTATCTCAAGTAAAATTGAGATCTAACTAAATGTAATATTCTCAACATAAAACCAACTAATTAACTCCTAATTCAAATGTAATTAAAATCTCCAGTAAATTTTGCAATAAATCTTTATAAAATCATCAATCTAAAAGTCGAGCATGTTGAAGTCGATACTTGACCTCAATTTCCTTAAAAATTCTGCACAAGAAATGCATATAAGAAAATTTATAACTATATAATAATAGAAATTAGATCACCATTAACTAGAACAAATTGGGACATAAAAAATGATAGATTGAATTTTTCTAAAATCAAACATATTAAGCAATTGATGCAAAAGCAGTAATTATATACATTAAATTTTCCTCCTTTTGAAAGAAAAGAAAGATCTTGTAGTTTTTTCAAACATACCCACTTCTTTATATTTGTGCCAACTACAGTAGTTCCAGTCTTCTTGATCATGTTAGCCTGAGAAAAAACATTAAATTCATTATTGTGATACTTTACGAAATACAAAACTTAACATTTCATTGAATACATAAGTGTGCCATTTTTTCCAAAAGGAAAATAAAAAAAAGGAAGATATATGATTGCTTCAACAAAACAAACATCTGGTGCTAGGACAAAGATACAAACATCGTATAATGCAACTAACAGTGTGATAACATTAATATGCATTCACCATCTCATATATCTGCCCATGAGCGTCCTCCATCTAAATCTTATATTGATCTTGTTTAACCAGATCTGCCAAACAGTCCAGGTACAGGCAAAAATCATCATGAAGACAAGGCACCGGCTGAGAAAACACAGGCAAAACTAGGGGAAGATTCTGGGTTACCAACCCCTATATCCCAAAATCCTCCCTCTATGCCTAATGTACTTGCAGGTATGGACAAAGAAGGAAATACAAAGGCCGCTAAGATCACAGGCATTGACTCAATGCTCCCATTACCCCCTCACTCCTTTAGATAACTGTTTAACTACTGTGGAAGCTGTTGGAGTGTTGGATGGAGGGTTGGAGGAGAACATTACTAACTTACAGGAAGGGGTATCCTTTATATCAAGTCATTGCAGCTAATGTAACAGGAAGGTATCTATCCAAGAGGTCACCTATATTTCAAATTTCTTGCACATGTTTTTGTGCATTTTCCACATGATTACTCCAGGCTGCAGTGGATAACTTTTTATGCTGAGTAATTATCTACCTATGATAAGTGGTCATTGGGTTGGTCTTGCAAGAAAAACAACCCCTATTTGAAATTCCATTTATCGAATACAAAGTTTCATTTGCAATACAGAACTCTGCATTACTTATGTAATCTCTGCATAATAAGTACAATGTTTGTTTTCAGGTGTAGAACTCTCTGAAACTTTTGCAGCACTTGGTTTCTGATATGAACTCCATATACTAATACATGCATAATTTATGCAGAAATGTATGTACTATTATTTTTATGTGGGATATAATGTGGAATAATAATATACATTAGTCTTTCAAGGATACAAGTATCTAAAAGACAAAAATATCCTTAAAGTAAGCAATCACTGCAATCTGCTTAAGCTTGACGGTATCTGTTTGATTTACTAGATATCATTCTCTGCATTATAATCACTGTATAACAATTCATGTATTAACTGTTACCTTCTAAAAAATAAAATAACAATTCATGTAGTACAAACCTTTGTTTAATTAGTTCATTAACCAGACAAACCCTAAGAGTTTCAAGGGTGGACAGAATAACCTGAGGAAACTACCAATATATACATGCTCCAATCACCTAAATGATCTATATGAGCAAGATATTGGATTTTGATGGTGAATTTGAAAATCAGTGTGAAATTCTAAATACTTCATGACTGTACTTCCCAGAAGAAAGTACTTCCCAGGAAGATTTGGAAGGTCATGCTTCTCAACACCATCCTAGTAACTGGGTAGAAGCAGATGACGATGATGATGAAGGAGATGAGTCTGAGTTGCGTGTTCAATCAACTACTCAATATCATTAGGAATACAACAGCTCAAGTTGTTATATAATCCTAACAAGTAGTTTGTTATTGATGAATTTTGCTGCAAGTATGTACAATTGCCCTACCAATGCTCCGCTTGTCTACTTTGCACTTGGTTTCTTCTTACCTAATCAATTCTCTATAGGTAATTCATGTTTACCATTAAATATAACTGACCTTCAAGCATGTATATTATTATACAGTTCATTAGTTTGTTGTTTGAAAATTCTATTTTTCTCATTCTGGTAAATGAAAATAATTACATAAACTAGACACTAGTAAATCAATATCATACAAATAGCTGATCCTTTTCAAATCTTTAACTAAAGAATGATCTGTTGACTTCCCAAAAAGCTAGACAAGAATTAATCTCTTCACGGAGAGGTTTGTCGTATTGCATAATCTGAAAAGTGGCTTTTAAGTGAAAATATATCTGCTTCTCATGGGCACAGTAAACAGAATGATCAACAGGGTAATCTTAATACTTCTCATAACACTCAGAAAAAGAATGTTCATTAGAGAGAATAGGAACAAAACATACAAAACAATGGGGGGCACAAACCAAGGGCAAACTATCAACAACAAATCTCAGGGCAAATTAAGCAAAAAGAAGAGAGATGCCATCAAAAGAAGGAAACAACAAGCAGCAGGGACAAAAGAGAATAAGGGGCAAGAGGTACAAGTTCAAGTTGGTCAAAATGAACATAGCAACACCAGAAATACAAATTATGAATGATACATTCTGAGGATGAGTATGATCAGAACACACAGTCTTTGGTGCAAGTTTTTCAATTTTGGAGTCTTGACGCATGAAAGAGATGACTTTGTCAACATCCGATGATTCTGATGTCGGATTAAAATTCCGTTAGTTCCATCAGCTACGGAAGGGTCCTTTTGGTTTAGTATGATGTTTTGTTCGGGTTTCGAGGCTTCTATTTGGAGTGGGTACAATTAGGCATTTTAGCTTTTGTATTTTGCTATAACATATATGCTTGATCTACTACATGTTGCTTAAATTAAGTATACTGAGTGAATTATGAAAATTAAAAGCACATTACAATGACACTTCAACATTCATTGTGACCATTTCGATAAATCAACTTAATAGTCGAGGCCAAGTTAAGGTGTAAATTCATGTATTATGCCAAAAACAAATATTACAACTATACAAAGAATAACAATACTGAAATGCACTGTTGTTATCTTAAATATGTGTCAAATGAATAGCCAACAACATTCTGGCAGCCTCTTGCACATAAAAATTCAGCATTTAACCTTCATGCAAATGTCAAATATAATTTTTTAATGGAGTAAGAGATACCTCTAGTAAGAGTTGCTTCGTCACCAAGATATCGGTTCTTTCCCTGACCAAAACTAAGAGCATTAATTCCATGCATTAGCTGAGAACTTTTAAGCACTCTGCTATCACATATGTGCAAATCCATGTGATGATGAACTTATATTAAGAATCAGAACGGTGAGAATGGGCTGGACTAAAGAGGAGACAAATCAATTGAATCACACATTGAAGAAAATAAACAAAACCTCACCTGAATTTATAAGTAATTTAAGCCGAATGCATATCTCAACACCTAATTCCATCAAGAGCGTGAGAATCAAGACAGCAGCCAAGTGTGCGGACACATGAAGAATCCAAAGTAGTAGTCTCTTTTAACAAGACACCTTAGAAGGCACAAAGACTATTGCAATTGTTAAAAGTAATATAGCACCAGCTGCTGATACATATGAGCATCCCAGCATATACATAAACAAATCCCACACTGTGTCGAACCCAAGCGACTCGAGAAGGTGTCATCCTTTAAAGTGTGATCTAGCTGACAATAGAAGTAGATGGGAAATGATTAGTCATTCTTGCCCAACAGCAATACATCTTAGGTTCATTAGAAAAGTGAAATACTAAATACTGCTCACAAAGACATCAAATTAACATATATTCCCCAATGCAATCTGCAAATGTTAATAAGCATGTAAGCAGCTGAATAACATATCCGACCAGAAATTTGTTTTTTTTTGGTAGGTATCTGATTGAAAACCTTCAAAAAGGAAATTTTAAACTCCTTACCCTGCTTGAATCTTCAAAAGTCGGGTAAGCAGCTTTGGTCTCGTATGATGTTCCATAGATTTCTTTGAAATTCTTGAAGACATGTGTAGGGTGCAAAAAGCACCTCCACAACCATTGACAAGTAAATGTTGACATAAACAGGCTTATTTGATGGAACATATGAATGCCGCATATAGTGATGCACATCTCAAGCAATCCGTACTCTACACCATTCTTTCAAATGGTCGCGTATCACGTAGGTAATATTCTTTCCAGTCACATGATCGAAGTACAATTCATGAAGCCAGTTAGGCTCATGCGTCATAATGTTCATAT
Source organism: Solanum raphanifolium (assembly GCA_036250405.1). Lineage (NCBI taxonomy): Eukaryota > Viridiplantae > Streptophyta > Magnoliopsida > Solanales > Solanaceae > Solanum > Solanum raphanifolium. The sequence goes on from JAJOOE010000301.1 coordinate 58,085, forward strand.
AATCATTTTTCCCGACCTGAACAGAGCATCAATTAAGCAAGGCCTAAAACCTTCAGTAAATAAATCCTTTGCATAGTTAAAAAAAACTCAAATCTTCTCCTCTCTTTTCTCTTCATAAATAAAAAGAGAAATACGGCATGAAAGAACCAATAGGAGCTTAGGTAACATTTCAAAACTATATAAAAGCCTACACAAAGAAATGATATAGGCATTGGATCCCTTAATCAACTATGTCTACAATTCCCACACATCAGCTGTAAACCAACTCTGCGAGATTCAAAAAATGAGAGTCACCAATTGTGCTATAAGCTTGATAATCTTTATTTAATATCTTGAAGAAAATGACGGGAGAAATACATGAATCTGGAACTAAGGAGCACTAACACTTTAGTCAAGGTCTTGTTCACTTTTAAGATCTTTTAATTGACTGCTACCATTCACACAATAACAAAATAATTTTCAGGTCTGATCAGCAAGAAAAAAACTTCACGAAATTATAATCCATAATAAATGTATTCGTAACTCAGAACCAATATAGAGAAACCTTCCTCCTGAGATGACAGATTACAAGCATTCCCACATTATTCTCATGGAAAAGTTGAAAATTTGGGGGGAGAGGGGGGTAATTTCTTTTTCCTTTAGATTTGATTTATAAATAGTTCAAGTGAAACAAGGCAATTTGAGATCTTCTCATCATAAGAGAATATGAATAAGAACAACTGATTCACATCCCATGATTTTGAAGTCCGACTAGAGAAAAAGTATCTCAATTAAATCATTGTAAGGATAAAATGAACAGACTAATATATTTCAGAACACAAGAACATCAAATAGACATAAAACTTATGATAAATGCAAAACAAAACCTCTTTTATGGAACATTTGAGACAAATAAAACAACATTAAACACCCAAAATGTTTGAGAAAGCAGTGAATGACATGAAACAAAATGTATTCAAGCCTCTGCCATTCTTCAGTATGCCATGTAAAGGAAAAATGAAGACACAGTTCGAAATCAACGTAGTAGCAATAGCACCCGCAAGCAATATTTTGAACAAGAGTGAACCATCTCTCCAGTTTTTTCGGATGAAGGCGAAGAAGGATTAGGAAAATCACCACCTCTCTCAGGCGAAAGAGCGACAACGAGTTTTGTAGGGTGACCATGGTGATTTTCTTTGGTGGAAATGAGAAGAAGAGTGCAGAAGGGTTTAGGGTTCCATTTATGAGATGAGATTTGGGCAAAGTGACAATGAGCTCTTTGGATTATATTTATTAGTAGTAAACGTTTTTTTTTTAAGATAAATTTCGTTTTGATTTTGAAAGAAGTTTTCTGTTTTTTGAAAAATTAGAAATTGGAGGGATAATTAAATATGTTGGAGGGAAAATAATATTTTAGTAAAAAAATTTGGGTAACTACCAGACCACACTTGTTAAGTGTTGTTTAGGATTTACATAAATAGCACACTTTAAAAGTGTAGTCATATGTGTAAATAGGTGTTGCCAATTATATTATTATATGGCAATGCTTAAAAAGTGTAGCCTATACCACTATAGAACACACTTTAGAAGTGTTGTCAATATTATTGTGGCCAAAAGCAAAAAACTATGGCTACGTTTCCAAAGTGTACCCCAAAATGTTTTAGGCAACACTTTATAAATGTTGTTCAGATTTAGTGTGGCCTTAGGCTTAAAATGTTGTAGTGAAGAAAATAATGTGGAAGCAAAAATACAAAGATTAAAGATAGGAATTGAAAGATGTTGAAATTTGAGAATAAAATCCTCAAATTTCAAGATAAAGTGCTAAGAACCCTAATTGATGATAGTATTCTAATTAGCATATTAAAGTTAATTATGATACTAATAGGATCAATTCAAGAACATGTATAGATCAAAATTGATCTAACCCCTATTTCCATAAAATTAAAGACAACAATTAGCTTAAGACTAATTATGACCTTCTTTATTTACTTTAATATGCAGAAACCAAAGATATATCTAGTTAAGAATAAAGCTTACCTCTTAAAGAATCGTTCTAATAATAAGGTTGTAAGAAAGGTTTGAACACGCGACCTGACTTGCAAATTCCCAGCCAAAAACCAGTAGAATTGCGCACAACTTTGATGAAAGGAGTGTACCATAATTTATAATGTATATCTTTTTATATGTTATTTCCCTTTTCACACTCTAAATATTTTGTAAAATTTTCCGACAAAGCAGTCTCCCGTGACACCCCATAACCCTTGCTAAATCCGCCCTTGAATATTACACCAAATCCAATTACCATTTGACTTTTCAAAAAGACCCATAGAGTCGTTTGGTAGTTGAATAAGAAATAATTTATTAATTTATTAATCTCCATACATCGATCTTTCTAGATCGTTCAACTTTTCTAGAATAACAAGAAAATGTTATTTCTTCTTCCACAACAGGTATTCTAACGAACTCAAGTTACATTTGCTAATCATAAAAACTAAACTTAAGTCATTTTAATAACAACGAGGGTTAAACGAGATATTTTTATCATAAAGTAAATTTTGTTCAAATCATATAATCTGGGGGGCAAATTTGGTCAAACTTTATCCATATATAATGATGAATAATTTTTAAAAAGTAATTAGATTTTAAAAATTAGGTGTAAATATTCGTAATTAGCGACTAATAATAGGTTTAACCAATGGCGGACCCATGATTTTAGTTTAGGAGATTCGAAAAATAAAAGTATAAACGTGTAAATAAGCCTTTAGAAATGGGAACCTTGAATTCTTTTGGGTTTAAAACCACACTTTTAGCACGTTCTTTAAAGTAGAAAAAAAATAAAAAAAACTTGAAAAACAGAACTGAAATAAAAAAAAAACTAAAAAAACTGAAACAAAAAAAGAGAAAGATGAAAATGCTTACACAGAGATTCGAACCATTGACATACAACCTAATTTCAAGGGGACTTACCACTGCGCCATCAATTTCTCTTTGTTAATGAGGGAAGTCAAAATATATATATCTACAGAAATACAGAAAATTTAACTTATATATATCGTGTAATTTTTTGTTGAGGGGGTTCACGAACCAACGTGAGTCCGCCCCTGGGTTTAACAATACTTTTCATCATATGTCATAAAAATCAATGACATTTTTCAACTTATGACATAATATATTCGATATTTGTATAAAAATGTCACTGTTTTAGAGACATTTTCACTATATGTCAATCGAATCAACGACATTTTGCAATAAATGTCATAATATATTCGACATTCGTATTAAATGTCGCTATTTTTGCAACAGTTTTGCTAAAAGTCACTAAAATCAATGACATTTTACAACAAATGTCACTATTTTTTCTAAATGTCACTAAAATCAATGACATTTTGCAGTAAATGTCATAATATATTCGACATTTTATTAAATATCACTATTTAAGCGATATTTTTTCTAAACGTCACTAAAATCAATGACATTTTGTAATAAATGTCATATTATATTCGACATTTGTAGCAAATGTCATCATTTAAATGACATTTTCGCTAAATGTCGCTAAAAACAACGACATTTTGCAATAAATGTCATTATCATAGTGACATTTTAGACCAAATGTCATTATTTTTACGATATTTCATACCAAATGTCATTTTTTTTACGACATTTGACATCAAATGTCATTGTTTTATGACATTTTGTTCTTAAATATCGTGAAATTCTTTATCTTCCGACATTTGTTTCAAATGTCACCAAATTAATGTCGTCGTATGTACATTTTCTTGTAGTGCATAGAAACATGAAATATCGAATGAACTGGCGTCAACTCATTTAGCAAATCCAACTCATCGGCCACCTGCCCAATACGTTTCAAAATAATATATGGTCCTACATACCGGGGACTAAGTTTCCCTTTCTTGCCAAATCTCACCACACCCTTCATGGGTGAGATTTTCAAAAAGACCCAATCATTAACTTCAAATTCTAGATCCTTTTTTATCACATTGGCATAAGATTTTTGTCTACTTTGAGTCGTTATCAACCTCTCTCTAATGAACCTAACTTTCTCAATGGCTTCATAAACCCATTCGGAACCAATAAGAGAAATTTCACCTACCTCAAACCAACCAACCGGAAACCTACATCTCTGGCCATACAAGGCTTCAAAGGGATCTATACTGATACTTGAGTGATAACTATTATTGTGGACAAACTCTATTAATGGAAAGTTGTCATCCCAATTACCCTTGAAATCTATTACACATGCCCTAACATATCTTCTAATTTTTTGATGGTACGCTCCGCTTGCCCATCGGTTTGGGGATGAAAAGTCCTGCTAATCTTAACTTTAGTACCTAGTCCTTTTTGGAATGACTTCCAAAAGTGTGAAGTAAAATGAGTACCCCGATTCGAAATAATAGATAAAGGAACCCCATGCAACTTCACTATCTCAGTTATATACAACTTTGCATACCTTAACGAGAGTGGAGTGGGCTGATTTTGTCATTCTATCTATAATGAACAAATAAAATTATGTTGCATTCGAGTGCGAGGCAAACCCACAATAAAGTCCATATTCACATCTTCCCACTTCCAAGTGGGAATACTTATATTTTGGGACATCCTGGCGTTTGATGCGCAACCTTAACTTGTTGACAATTACGACATTTGGCTGCTAATCCCGCAATATCTCTCTTCATACAATTCCCCAAATAGACTTCCCGTAAATCACGGTATATCTTGGTGGCTCCCAGATGTATAGAATACCGAGAACTATGAGCTTCTTCTAAAATTTTCTCCCTCAAACCATCCGCATCCGGAACACATAATCGACCTTAGTACCTAAGTACCCCATCTCCCCCTCAGAAGAAAGCCTAAACAGACTTCTTGATTACCGATTCTTTCAACTCAACCTATAAAGGATCAAAACCTTCTTTAGACTTCACATCCATCACAAAAAATGATTCGGACCCATTATGGACCATGACACCACCCGTGGTGGAATCCACTAGTTGGACACCTAGTCGGGCCAATCTATGTACCTCACGAACCAATTCTTTCTTTTTATCCTCTACATGAGCCAAACTACCTATGGACGATCTAGTTAGTTTATATGCTACAACATTAGCTTTGCTGGGGTGGTAAATGACACTCATGTCATAATCCTTCAAAATTTCTAACCACCTTCTTTGTCGGAGATTCAAGTCTTTTTGACGAAACACATCTTGAGGACTCTTGTGATCGGTGAAAACATCCACACAGACTTCATACAAGTAATGTCTCCATATTTTAAAGGAAAATACTACCGCCGCTTATTCAAGATCATGGGTAGGATAATTCTTCTCATGTACTTTATTTTTCCTTGAAGCATAGGCAATCACTTTTCCATTTTGCATGAGGACACATCCCAACTCTTCTCTATAGGTGTCACAATATACCACAAAACCATTTGTACCTTTCGGTAAAGTCAACATCGGATCTGATGTATGTCTATCTTCAAACTCTTGGAGGCTTTTCTCACAAGCCTCCAACCACTCAAACTTATATTTATTTTGAGTCAAAGTCGTCAACGGAGAAGAAGTGAAGGAAAACCACTCAACAAACCTCCTATGGTAATCGACAAAACCCAAAAAGCTTTTAATGTCGTAAGGAGTTGGAGGTGTAGGACAACTCTTGACCGCATCCATTTTCTTAGGATCTACCTCAATACCCTTTCTTGACACAATATGACCGAGGAAACCTACAGATCTTAACCAAACTTCTCACTTGCTAAACTTTGCAAAAAGTTGTTGGTCCTTAAGAACTTGTAACAAAATTCTCAAATGGTCCATATGATCATTTTCACTCCTTGAGTAGATCAAAATATCATCGATAAACACAATCACAAACATGTCTAGGTATTGCCTAAACACTCTATTCATCAAGTCCATAAACGTCGTCGGAGAATTAGTAAACCCAAACAACATTACTACCAACTCATAGTGACCATACAGGGTTCTAAAGGCCGTCTTTGGAATACAAACCCCTCTCACCCTTAGTTGGTGATAACGCGAATGAAGATCTGTGTTAGAGAAGTAGCTAGCCCTTTGAAGTTGGTCAAACAAGTCATCGATTCTCGAAAGAGGATACTTATTCTTGATGGTCACTTTATACAATTGGTGATAATTGATGCACATTCTAAGAGACCTATCCTTCTTTCTAGCAAACAACACCGGAGCACCTCATGGAGAGATACTCGGTCGGATAAAACCTTTGTCTAACAAATCATTTATTTGCTCTTTCAACTCTTTTCACTTTGCATGGGCCATTCTATAAGGAGGAATGGAGATATGTTGCGTATCCGACAAAAGGTCAATACCAAAATCTATTTCCCAAAAAGAGAAATACCGGGCAAATCATCAAGAAAAACTTCTGGGAACTCATTCACTACCGGAAATGACTCTAGAGAAGTTGTTCCAGACTTAACATCCATCGGCCTAACAAGATGGTAAATACACCCATTGGAGATCATCTTCCTAGCTTTAAGGCAAGAGAAAAATTGACCTCTAGGTATAGAATTTCCCCCGTTCTACTCTAAGATAGGCTCAATCGGAAATTGGAATTTAACCACCCAAGTCTTACAGTTGATAGAGGCATAACATACATGCAACCAATCCATACCCAAAATCACATCAAAGTCTAACATGTCTAACTCTACCAAATCCACCAAATTAAATCTATGGGTCAAGGAAATGGGACAACTTATATAAACCCCTGTAGCCACTACTAAGTCACCAACCGGGGTAGAGACCGCAAAAGGTTATACTTACGTTTCGGGGAGTTCAAACATCATGGCCACAAAATGTGTCACAAAGGACAAAGTACCACCGAGATCTTCCAAGGCATATATATCAATGGGAAAGAATTTAAACATACCGTTCATCACATTCGGGGAGCTCTCTTGGTCACATCGGGATTTAAGAGCCTAAAAGCGGTTTTGCTTTTGAGCATTGGATTCTGAACCACTTGGAGGAGCTTGCTTATCTTACCTTCCCTTAACCTTGATCATTGGACAATCTCTCATCTTGTGGAAAACCTTCCCACAACTAAAACACCCATTGGCACCAACAATGCACTTGCCATAATGCTTTCTACCACATTTTGCACAATTAGGCCTAGCAACATAAGAACCACCACTATTTCCTCCTTGAGGTTTAGGGTTGGAAACCCTATCATTTTTTACCCCTGAAGAACTAGAGGAGCCTTGGTTAGAGAACCTTTATCTAAACCTTGGTCGACCTTCTCTATGGGACCTAGCATTGGAAAAGTTCCCTTCACCGGTTCTAGCTCTTTTCGCCTCTCTATTCTTTTTCTTGAGTCTTGATTCCTCAATTTATTGAGCATACACCATAAGCCTTGAGATACCCATGTCATCATGGAGCAATGCCGTACGACATTCTTTTTCAACCAAGTCAGACACACCCGTAAAAAACCTACTCATCTCATCCCTTGGATCCACCACCATAGATGGAGCATACATGGATAGTTAGGTGAATTTCAAGCCATACTCCTTAATGCTCATGCTATCTTACCTAATCTTAATGAATTCTTCCATCTTAGCTTCCCTCAACTATTAGGGAAAGAATCTATCAAGGAATGCCGATTTAAACACTTCCCACTCTATGGGACCCGCTCCTACCGGCCTATTATTCTTCCACTGTTTATACCATACTTGTGCAACACTTTTCAATTGGTAAGCAGCCAACTCCACTTCCTCTACTGAAGTCACCCCCATGATATCAACTATCTTATTTACGTCCTCCACAAATTCTTGAGGGTCCTCTTCAGCTTTGGAGCAATGAAATTTGGGAGGGTTCATTCTAGCAAAATCCCTAACCCTTGAAGCAGCCGAATTAACATTAGGATTCACCGGAGCTAAAACTTCTCTATTTGCTTGAGCCTTCACAACTTGAGCCAACATTTGGATAGTAGACCTAAACTCTGCCTGGGTCACATTCTCAACCACAAGATCAACCGGAGCTTGATTAGTTTGAGGAGGAGCTCCTTCATTCACATCGTCAACCTCCATTCTTCTTGTGTAAGCCCTTCGTGTATTCATTTCCCGAAGACACAAGATAAGGATTAAGAGAGGAGTTGAACTCTAAAGCACGACTTAAGAGTAATGAAAGAAGTCAAATGACTTTATAGCCTCTCATTCATGAGTGTGGCGCGCTACACGCTCATGAACAAGACTCTACTAGACGTGGCTAATGAGACATCATCCTAGAATCAGTTTAAACATTGTGCTCTGATTACCAAGTCTATCTTGACCCAAGAGTACCCCTCGACGTAACAAGGCACATACAATCCCGAAAGGCACCATGTAAGCTACTTAGCATATCATAACATAAGCAATAGAACAATAAGATTAAAACTATATTTCAACTCTAAATTTTTCATAAAGGAAAGCAGAAGTCTAGACTTTTCTCAATTAGCAATCTATTACAATATTGGAATCAAAGAGGGTCACAGCCCATAAAACATAATCCAAAAGTGACGTACAAGAATGAAACTACTAATGAAGATATCAATCCTCGAATCATGAGGACTCACCAACAAGCAAGGAGAAGTGAGCGAATCCAGCTCAAGCCACAATGGGACCACCTTGAGAACCGGACCCTACACTAGGGAAAATGTAGGAAAATATCGCATAGTACAAAAATTCATCAAGTATGATAGCCATGCATAAAATCATTAAAACATGCTAAAAAGGGCATTTTAGTTGAATGCATGTCATTTACTAAGTTAAAGCATCATATTGAAGATAATGGAAAGGCATAAATCATAAGCATAATCAACTCATATATCATAATATCATAAGATGAACACATCATACTTACCCTCAAAGCATACTTGTGTAATGCATGAATAAGATCCCATAATCCCACCCATACTAAGTAAATATTCTTGAGTAGCTATAGTTAATAAATTACCTTCTTGTTCGTACTATAATAGAAGTGGATTAAGCCTTAACTGACATACACCATGTCAGCTTACCATGAAATCTGGTGTCTACCCCACACTGAAAAGGGGTTGTCCTACTTGCCTAAGGTAGAACCATACTCTTAGCTTAGGTGGATCCACTAGCTAACTACCTATGTGGGTACATAGTTTATGGGATAAGGATATTGCTTGTAGAAACCCGAACTCAACTATGGTAGATGGTTTCAATATCATAAGATACATACTTTAGGAACCCTAACTCAACTATGGTAGAAGGAACCCATTTGGATAGCCAGACTCAACTAATGTAATAACATTTATTTGGAAGCCGGACTCAACTATCGTATAAGCTTCCATCTCATATTCATATCCACTTGGTGCTAAGCATTAATTCCCATGGATTACATATTAAGTCATAACTTAAGTTAATTTTCATGCAAGAATGTCTTGATAATCAATCCAACATAATTCATATAATAGCTCAAAGATGCAATAGGTAAGAATAGTCGTTCAACCTTAGAATCATCATATGGTGAGAAAACATTGCACATCATATCATATTCATACATAGGTGTGTACATGAGGTTAACCTTCCAACAACACAACAACTAGTTCATAATCATATTCACTTTACTCTCAAAGTGTTAATAAAACATATACATAATCTCATAGTCATACATAATTTTCATACATTTCCCTTCAAGGACCATATATCATATTCAATCAACTCATATAGAATTACCACATTAGACATGGATGATATGATGATCCAAATATTTCAACTACTATAAGCATAAACTCATAAGACTCGTCTTTCTAAAATTCACCCACATCACAAGGTCATAAGTTGGGACTATTGGGATTTCGTGGATTCTTGGGAGATTTCATCATAAAACCGTAACAAATCATCAATTCAATCATAACAATAGAATCATTTTTGAAAGGAATCCATGATTGGAGTCAAAACCCTAGCTTCATTTTTTGGGAATTTCTATCTTAGAAATTGAATTTTGATGGTACTCCATAGATAAATTCTATCCATTGATGAAGTAATAGAATACCTTTTCTTTGAATTCCAATGAAAATGAGGAGAAAATCTTGCTCCTTCAACCCTAGCTTCATCTTCCTTCTTCTTCTTCCTTGGAGTTCTAGAGAGAGAATTTTTGGAGAGGGTTTGGTTCTTTCTTTTGTAATTTGGAATTATAAGGAAGATGACTTAGTTTAGGGACTTAAAAACCTTATATAGTTAGTCTAAAATGATATTACTTAGTATTAATTAAAAAAGGAAGACACCAAAGTGCCCTTAAGTGCAACTGCCAAAAGGCAGTTTCCAAGCCCACCCACGACCCATCACAAATGGACTGTGGTTGAACAGCACGACCCGTGCTGGTGAACGTGGTCTGGGTTTCTGGGGGATGATTTTGTAGGCACGACCTACGGCCCCTCACCCACGAGGCGTCGGGGGTCTTTGGGGCGTGAGTGGCCCCTCGTGGGTTACTGCCCAGGCACATTTTTTGTGCCCTTCTCAAGGACCTATGGTTTATCTTTGGGGTTTGAACCTTGACGTTCTAACACAAAAACATTTATTTTTAGGTATAGGGAGGAACATTTAAGACACTTATCCTAACGTCAAGCTCTTGTTTAGCCTACTAGTTTTCTGGGTGTTACACCTAGATTTCATGATCATCATCAAAGCATCATTCTCAAGAAATTCTAATCATAATTCATCAATCCTAGAAGGATACATCTAAACCCACTAAGTTTCCCTTCGTGGCATCAACCTAATTATATCAATTCTAGGTTAGAATAATGGCATATGCATGGATACATGTAATTTCATTCCAAAAACTTGTAATTATACTAATTCTATCATAAACAATCACAATCCACTCAATTGGATCCATAATCATCATAACCCAAAACAATTGAAGAAACCCTAGCTAGAATTGGGTAATTCTTCATCAAATTGGGCGAATTATAGGGTACTCCATGGATGGAAGATGTCCATGGATGAAGAGCTATCATACCTTTATCATAAAACCCTAACAAGATTGAAAATCGGAGACTTGATCTAGTCCTAACTTCCTCTTTTTCCTTCTTCTTCTAACTTCTACGGAGAAAATATTTCAGAACATTTTCTTTTGGGATTCGAGACAATGAGTTGATTGAGGGATTTTAGGGGTTAAAATGGTTTATATAGGTGTCCTAGACATGGGTAAAACAACACAAGTTTCATTTAATTAAAACCAGAAACAACCCAATTGGACCTAAAAGTAACTAGCGGACTAAGACCTACGGACTGTCGATCGACCTACGGCTCGTCGTAGTCGTTCCTTAAACGTAGTCAGAAAGGTCATTTTTGGGGTCTTGGACTACAAACCCTCGACCACAGTCCGTCGGTTAGGCCATGGTTCCTGGACCTCTGAAAATATTTGGGTGCCCAGTTAGCGGACAAGACCCACGGTTTATGGTTCTACCTGCGGGCCGTGGTTGGCCTCTGTGGCTGGCACTTGTAGTTTCTAAAATCTATTACGTATCCCTCTTTTGAATCTAGGGTGTTACAAAAGGATTTCTCACCTAAAATAAATCTAGATTAAAAGAATATGTATTTGATGAAGTTAAAGGTGACTACCCGTGACCACCATATAAGAAGGATATGAGGTGATTTTCCACACTCCTTAGAATTTAACAATGAGTCCCCACATTCTTATTATGATGAATGGACATGGAGGCAAAGACCCGTCATACTTATTGAATGATGTGGAAACGAGTATCTATGTCATGTGATGTGATTGTGGAGGCGAGTACTCATGATCTTAAAGTATGTAAGGCAACAGACAACTACCCATTAGCCTTTTTAAGTAATGCAAGAGGCGACTACTCATTAGCCTTTTGTAAGCTAGGAAAGGACGCGAATCCCCATGTCTTTAAAAGAAAGTATGAATAATGAGAACTATGGTATAAAGAATGAATAGTTTGGATTGTTGCTAGAGATGCCTTCCATGAGATAAGCTTGACTAGAGGCGGATGGCCCAAGTCTTGAATAATGATGAGTAAGGTTGCTTGAGAAGTATTCCTTTCTAATTATGATGATGATTTATTTGCATTGATTATGCGTATTGTTTATATTGACTAACAGTTATGTTTATGTTGTTTATGATAGCCATCATATTTAGTGCATGATTGTACTAACGCATACTCTTGTGTACATTCTTATCAAATGTAGGGTCCAGTGACATAGATTCTCACACTCGTGGCAAGCTTTACTGGTGATCAAGAAAGTGTAGATTTGGTGAGTCCTCATTGTATTTTAGGATGTGATCACCACTTTCCTTTATGTTCTTCAATTTATATTTTTGACTATTGTATGGGTTGTATCCCAAGACGTTATTCATGTTGGTTAGATTGTTTGGGACAATTGTATTAGACATCCATTTCATTTTATGAATACTTCAATTATATTAAAATGTTTTAAATTTCTACTCATTTCTATTACTTTATGTTATGAGGCCTCTCGGGGTCTTTTATGCCTTGTTACATGTAGGGGGTACCCCTGGGTCATGAAAACGGTGATAGATATAGATATATACTTAACTAAATATAAAGAAATAAATAAGTGAAATCTTTAAAACTTTACAAAATACTTACTCATCTCTGAACTCAACATGTTAAGTGGCACAATAAAAATTTACTTTTAACTCTATTTGAGAGATTCTCTAACCAATAACCATCTCTATGAGCAAAGTGATAATACACCGTCTCACCCATGCTGCAAGAAATTTCCTATACCTTGCTAGGGTATAGAACACCTCAACTAAGTGGATCAACTAAGCTCTGCTTGAAGGCACTAATGATTCAACTAATAAGTATGATCCTTTCACCATATTGACATACATAGTTTATAAGGATTTTGAGTTTTCTCAACTCATCTCCATATCTATAACACCCCGTATTCTACGTGTACTAGTTCTATATATATGAAGCTTATGAATTTCCTTGTGGTATAATTATGGACTCAGTTTTCTAATGTAACATGATGTATTACGCATGTGCTTGTTCTATTCTTGTGATACTTGACATAGCCTTATAGGATAGGTGAGGGACCATGTGTCTTATATGATTAGCGTTGGTTTAAACTATCTCGGAAGGTGATGTGATGCCTTGCACGTTCCAACATGTGTATTGCAAGTTATAAATCCAACAAAAATATTTAAACTCGAGACGGTAAGGTGGTAATTGAGCTTAAAGTTGCAAGTTAAAAGCTAAGTTAAAGAAAAAGAGATTAATATTTAGAAAATGGAATAAAATAAGTGACTTGCTTGCTTGACTTAACTAAGCTAGTAGGTGACAAGTAGGTGCATCACCTACTATGACTAATTGACCAGTCCAAAGGACCAAGTAGGTACATCACCAACTTGAGCTATATGGATCTAGTTAAAAAGGTCTAGGTTTATGGATCAGATTTGGGCCTATGCTAATGGACTCACTTGAGGCTCAAACTAAGTTAAATAAAGTGAAAATGAAATTAAAGCGCAACAGCCAAATCTGCCAAGGCCTAATATATTTTGGCCCAAGTGAAAGCAAGTAGGTGCATCACCTAGTTTGACCTTTTGATCTACTTGATGTACATAAGCAGGTGCGTCACCTACTTGACCAATTAGTGGCTGAAAATGGACCAAAAAAGGGAGGTTCTAGAGGATATTCTTAAAGGTGAAGAAAGCTCAATATAAGATATATTGGTTGTTATTCTCAATCATTTTTAATACACAATATTGAGAATTAACTCCAGCTCTCTCTCTTTTCTCTTAAGGATTAAAATAGCAGCCTTAAAGTTCCTTCTAGGGTTCTCGAAGAAATCCTCATATCTGCAAACCAAGGTAAGAAAAACACTTATTGATTTAGCTTAATTCTCCCATGGAAGACTAGAAAACATATTATTCATGCCCAATTATAAATAGATGGCAGAAGTTTCCACAAGCTACTGCTCACTTTCCGTAATTATTAAGATACTTTTCTCTTCTTCTTTGGTATAAGTGTGAAGGGAAGTTGAAGTTCTAGAGGAATTCAAGTTATAAGGAGAAGTTGCAAAAAATTAGGTAAGGTGAGTGCTCTATTTTTTTCCTTGAGTGAGAAATTATGGTTGTGCTGTCATAAAAGAACTCAAGGGGGTGGTGAGTTCAATAATTGGTTTTATGATAAAGAATATTTGAGGCTGTTTTATATGTATTGTTGTTGGTGTAGCTTGGGTAATCTTGGAAAAGGATATATATTTTATGTATTGGGCAGAGAAGGAGGGTGTAGTGCTAAACATTATTTTAAGGGTTCTATGGACTCATTATCCATCAATGTTACCTACTGTTTTACGGGGCTCACGGTGTGATAGCTGCTAATTTTAGTTTATCGTGACTTATATTGTAGATTAAAACCTAAAAAGGGAGGCTGAATCGTGATAGTTGTATTGGTCAGAGAATAAGGTAGGTAAGGCTATCCTATTTCTTTGGCATGAATCCAACACTTGTATTACAAAGTAAGCTTTATAAGTGCCCTTGGTAGTGACTGATCCATAGTTGCAGTTCCTACTCCCTAGAGAATTAAAGTGAGTACTCTAATATGAGTTTATTACTAAATGTACGTGCTTAATCTACCAAGTATTAGCATGCATGTAACCTAGATTACACATGGTACATATGTTTATATGTTAGATATACAATCTGCCCATATCTTGCCGACTTGCTTCAGTTGTCTATTCCGTCATATATGTCATCTTTTCACATGTTCATGTGTTCCCTTTAATGGTTATTACTCCCATTGTGTTAGACTATAATGTTACCTCACAAGATCCCTACTTGCTCTATTGTACATTTTATATGTACTTACTTGGAATATGTATCCGTCCTTAAGTTGAATTTGCCCACGTTCTCCCTTGGTTCCACATTCATGTATACCTTGTATTTTATATTTGTTAGTGAGTATTTGGCTATCATATAGAGTTCAAATCTCTTGGCTGAATATTAAATGTCTTCACTTGATATGTGCTTCAATTTGAGTGTCAAAATGCTTACTGAGTCATATAAGCTCCTAAATATTACGTTGGTGTCTCATTTGCTTCCTAAGTCATTGTTATTATCGTAAGTCCATAATCATGTCTTCTGCTACTGGTCCATAGTTCCAAATCTGAACAATGATTATGACTACCAAAACATCAATCTCAAAAGAGTTATGATCATCAAAAGAACAATCTCAAAAGAGTTATGAACATCAAACAACAATGTCAAAGATTAAAGAATCTAAGTGAAGCAATCTATATATTTAAGGGTGGCAGCTCAGGGGTGAAAGCCTAGCATGGGCCGATCCCAATTGATATAGAAGGGTGGCAGCTCAGGGGCGAAAGCCTAGCATTGACCGATCCCTATTTGCGGAATTTTGAGGATAGTATCCCAGGGGTTAAATTGCCTAGTATGGGTCATCCTCTTCTACCACTGATCAGCTAGTCATTGTATCGTATGTCTAATAAAATTTTAACGCACAGAAAAGTAAAGAAAAGAATGTAAAATACAGGACTCCATAAGTATAAGAAAAGGTGGTCTCAAAATCCTTATCTATTTGAATTTGGTTTCACTTGAGCTCTCATTTTACATATGGTTGTAGTATGATTTACATTCTTCCATACTAACGTCCCTTAGTGGGGACGCTGCATTTCATGATGCAGGTATATGTACTCAACTAGTAGATCTCCCCAATAGAAGCACATGATACTCAGCGGTTGTTGGTGAGCTCCAGGTTGATTTGGGAATTTTCTGAGTCTTTACTATGCGTATTTTCATAGTGGTACAGTCACGTATTCCAATAGAGGTTTTGTAGACATTGTAAACCTATCATATGTATTCATAGTTTCACTTGTCACATGTATCGATTCAGCTAGTCGACATGTGTTGTATATGAAGCTTGTCATTAGTAAATCTATCAGCATAGTAATTTACTTTCACATCATAGGTCACTTGTAAAGCATGTGTTAATATGGTGCTTGTCCATCTCACCTGGGATTGGGGTTTGACAAAAGTGGTATCAGAGCTGTTTGTCCTATGGAGTCTACAAAGCCGTGTCTAGTAGAGTCTTAGTTATGAATGTGTTGTGCGCCACATTTATAATTAGGGGGCTGCTTAGACATTAGGAAATGCTACCTTCCTTTATAATCCAAATCGTACGATGGAGCAAAATTAAGAAGTCAATTTTCACTTGTACCTGATCATGTTATTCATATTAAGCGTACTATGGTCAAGGACTGTTAAAGTGTCAACATGTAACATACAGAAAGGATCTTAAGTTACCAAAATTTAGACGAGATTTAGCTCATTTTATTTCGACCATCTCACTCCACAAGGTATGTAAAGGCTTTTATGTTATTTGCATTTTAAGTTGCATTTGTACCATTTGTATCATGTTGGTTCAATTGAGAAAGATATAGTATATGCTTAAAAAATTATTGGTTACCTAGTTATATATATGAGCTGTAGCATTTCTAGGCACATCTTCTTAGGAGGATGTAACCAACTCTTGAGTTCTATATTTCCTCCATACTTGGAGGTTCTATTCCTGTAGAGGACACTTGTTCTTAGTCTGTGATATCCATAGAATTTTCAGCGTTACACATGTTCTCGAAATTGATGATGTTGAACCAGTTCTTTTAGTTGGAAGAAGGCAGTGGCACAATTTGATAGGTGGATGTATCAGTGAAATAGTGTTACTAGAGATACCCCTAATTGGATGACAAGTCCGTAATTCTCACCATATATCATCCCGATAGTATATTAACATTTGGCTTTTAAATGGTATGTGGCAACAACCCAGAGTAAGTACTAATAACATTTGTATTCTTTTCATGGTTGTAAAACTTAGGCAAATGTGTGCCAATTGCTGAAAATGATATATGTATGGTAGTTCCTATTATGATCTATGTTTTGGCTACAGAGGATTAGGATGTGACTAAAGGGTAAGGTTAACAAAAGGATAATTGATCGGTTAGACCTAAGTTGTGATTAGTCAGGTTGTACATAGTGGGATTAGAGTGCATGAAGCTACTAGTTTTGATAAAAAGGTTCTTGTTAGATAGGAAGCATGTGAGAATGAAACTTGAATTACACAGGCCGAATATGTACGTAGAGCTTCTAGTTATAAAGAGATGGGATACGCCAAATTCTCTAAACATAAGAGAAGGGGGGATATGAGTATGCTATAGAGGAGTGATATAGGTGTTTATAAAAGAGAGGTTGCTAAGTGTATGAGGCAATAAAAAGGTATCAACTCTTCAACCCTAACGAGTTATAATGGCACACTAGGGAACAACTTTGTGAACCTTTGTTAGAATAAGAAGTCATTCTAGTATTGATTCAAGTCTTGATAACAACAAGAAAAAAGAGGGGAATAGAAAAGTTACCTCGATAGAAGATACATGGACCTAGTTCATCTACATCATTTGTACAAAAGAGAAGTAGAGCATTATACACATGTATAAAGTTCCATCGAATTGGATAGGGCTATTACATGATTCATTTAATATATGCCTAAAGTAATTCGTCAGTCATAGTCCAGTTAAGGGAGAGGAAAAATTGATCACATGCTAGTTGTTCTTTTTTGCTATCTTGCATGGGAAAAGAGTCGGAGCACCCTCAGTTGTTATAAAAAAAAAGGAAGAGGAAATCTATTAGTAAGCCCAAAGCGGCTAACTCTAAGACGTTATGAATCATAATATAACTTTATAGGTACCTGACATTTACATGTTATTAGAGTTCATATTTTATGGTGCGTTCAAGCTTCACTATTTATTTTCTATTATGACCTTCAAAAGGCACCAGATATGGAGCTTCATATAACACAAGCTAGTAACGAAGGTAAAATTGACCTTGGCCTCCTACTCCAATAGATGAATTATTGAGGATTTTTTTTCTATCTTAACTGTAGTATTTATATTGACCTAGAAGGAAGCCAATTTCCAATAGCAGAACACCTATAAGAATTCTTAGGAGATTGAAGAGAGTAGATGGGTAAATCAATTGTATGTGCTTTGAGGTGAGTAAGGAATATGAGGAGAATTATCCCACCCGTGACTTAACGCTTAAGACAGTGTGTTTGACCTTAACATGGTAGAGTGGTTCTATAGGATATCTCATAGATTCCAATGATGGTTTGTTATATAATTATACATGTTGCATGTTCTATAACTTATCTATTTGGATGTCATTTGCCCTTTGTGGATTACTTTCTCACAGGTTACCTAATGTCATAGAATGGTTGCATGTAAGTGTTATCCGCTTCAGAGCACCCTTGTTTATTGCTATATGTTTTCATAGGACCTTTTCACTACATGTTATTTATTGCACCGCTTACTTTTTTCATGTCATTTGTCCATATTGTGTTGGTACTACAGGCTAATTGATGATATGAACATTTCTATATATTTTACATGCCTCGTAGCCTACTTGCTTAAACATTACAGGCCTTATAGCTTTTGTGGACATGTGTCATGTGCTCACTTTTTCATATTTCATATGTGTACTTATTGACATTGTTAGTCCACCTATCCATGGGAAACACACTTGCTCAATGTGATTTGTGTTCCGTAGTTCATTTTATTTTATGTCTACTTGCTTACATATTATATATTTTGTAGATTTAGTACTCATGCATCATGTGCTCAGCTAGTCCATTTCCTACATGCCCTATAGTTCATTCGCTTACACGCTATCCTATAGTTCATATGCACGCGTACACCATATATTTCTATAGCTTAATGCCCATATATTATGTGCTCCCTTTTGTGCTAATCTGCCTATGTGTCATACCCAATGTGACTTATTTATCTGTATACTATGCCCTTTTGGGTTTATTGACTTGAGTTTTGAACATTTTTGGAAATCATTTCCTTGTATCATTATGTAGTGAAGATTTTGACCAGAAAAGGTTGGGGATATATGTAAATTTTATCACAATCATAGATAAATAACATAGCATAATGCCTTATCCGAAGCTGCGGCATAAAACTTTAGAGTTTATATTAGTAGCTATGCATTCTTATAAGACTCACCTTTGAAAAACATCATAAGATAAAAAGAGAAGGACAAGTAGCACCCCGATAGATCAGGCCTATGATTTTATGTGTCCGTTCCATATACAAAAAATTTGGGAGATACTATAGTTATTCTTGATTGTTAAGGCCCGAAAGCTAAGCTCAAAAGGTGTAACCTCCATTGAAGTATTGTGGAAGGAATAGAATATAACACAAGGTACTTGGGAATAGAAGATGGTAGAGATCCTAAACATCAACATAAGGATCTGACATAATGTGGTCCCCTTATATGATCATAAATCCTACTAGCATTTGTTCATTTGTTATGTCATTTGCATGTCTTGTGTTTAGGTATATTAAAGTCCTTATTTGTATGAGTTCTACTTATGTATCTATAGTGAATTACATGGTCAAGAAAGGTGTTTAATTTGTCATATTATTATTTCATGAACCATATCTATTGAGATGTCATGCTAGACATGTTTATATGTGTTTTAGATTAGTATATGGATTTTGGATAATCCTATTTACAATGGGAACTCTCGTAAATCTCTATATGAAATTCCAAGATTAACTCAACAATCAGGTGCACCTATCATTCCAGGACGAATGATCATAAGGGGGGCTGATGTAACACCCTGTATTCTACGCATACCAGTTCTATTTATATGACGTTTATAAATTTCCTTGTGGTATAGTTATGGACTCAGTTTTCTAATGTCACAACCCGTATTACGCATGAGCTTGTTCTATTCTTGTGATACTTGGCATAGCCTTATAGTATAGGTGAGGGACCATGTTTCTTATATGATTAGTGTTGGTTTAAACTATCTCGGAAGGTGATGTGATGCCTTGCACGTTCCAGCACGTGTACTGCAAGTTATAACTCCAACGAAAGTATTTAAACCCCAGACGGTAAGGTGGTAATTGACCTTAAAGTTGAAAGTTAAGAGCTAAGTTAAAAAAAACAGATTAATATTTAGAAAATGGAATAAAATAAGTGAGCTGCTTGCTTGACTTAACTAAGCTAGTAGGTTACAAGTAGGTGCATCACCTACTATGACTAATTGACCAATCCAAAGGACCAAGTAGGTGCATCACCTACTTGAGCTATATGGATCTAGTTAAAAAGGCCAAGGTTTAGGGATCAGATTTGGGCCTATGCTAATGGACTCACTTGAGGCCCAAACTAAGTTAAATAAAATGAAAATGAAGTTAAAGCCCAGCAGCCAAATCTGCCAAGCCCCAATATATTTAAGCCCAAGTGAAAGCAAGTAGGTGTATCACCTAGTTTGACCTTTTGAGCTACTTGATGTACATAAGCAGGTGCATCACTTACTTGACCAATTAGTGGCTGAAAATGGACCAAAAAAGGGAGGTTCTAGAGGTTATTCTTAAAGGTGAAGAAAGCTCAATATAAGATATATTGGTTGTTATTCTCAATCATTTTTAATACACAATATTGAGAATTAACTCCAGCTCTCTCTCTTTTCTCTTAAGGATTAAAATAACAGCCTTAAAGTTCCTTTTAGGGTTCTTGAAGAAATCCTCATAGCTACAATTCAAGGTAAGAGAAACACTTATTGATTTATCTTAATTCTCCCATGGAAGACTAGAAAACATGTTATTCATGCTCAATTAAAAGTAGATGGCAGAAGTTTCCACAAGCTACTGCTCACTTTCCGTAATTATTAAGATACTTTTCTCTTCTTCTTTGGTTTAAGTGTGAAGGGAAGTTGAAGTTCTAGAGGAATTCAAGTTGTAAGGAGAAGTTGCAAAAATTGATATAAGGTGAGTGCTCTATTTTTTTCCTCCTTATGTATGAGTTTGAGTGAGGAATTATGGGTGTGCTGTCATAAAAGAACTAAAGGGGGTGGTTAGTTCAATAATTGGTTGTATGATAAAGAATATTTCAGGTTGTTTTATGTGTATTGTTGTTGGTGTAGCTTGGGTAATCTTGGAAAAGGATATATAATTTATGTATTGGGCAGCGGAGAAGGGTGTGGTAATACACATTATTTTAAGGGATGTATGGGCTCATTATCCATTAATGTTAGGTACTGTTTTACGGGTCTCACGGTGTGATAGCTGCTAATTTTAGTGTATCACGAATTATATTGTAGATTAAAACTTAAAATGGGATGCTGAATCGTGATAGTTGTATTGGTCAGAGGATAAGGTATGTAAGGCTATCCTATTTCTTTGGAATGAATCCAACAGTTTTATTACAAAGTAAGCTTTCTAAGTTCCCATGGTAGTGATTGATCCATAGTTGCAGTTCCTACTCCCTCGAGCATTAAAGTGAGTACTCTATATAAGTTTATTACTAAATGTACATCCTTAGTCTACCAAATATTAGCATGCAAATAACCTAGATTACACATGGTACATATGTTTATATGTTAGATATACAATCTGCGCATATCTTACCGCCTTGCTTCAATTGTCTATTCAGTCATATATGTCATCTTTTCACATGTTCAAATGTTCCTTTTATTGGTTATTACTCCCATTGTGTTGGACTATAATGTTACCTCACAAGATCCCTACTTGCTCTATTGTACATTTTATATGTACTTACTTGGAATATGTATCCGTCCTTAAGTTGAATTTGGCCACGTTCTCCCTTGGTTTCATGTTCATGTATACCTTGTATTTGATATTAGTTAGTGAGTATTTGGCTATCATATAGAGTTCAAATCTCTTGGCTGAATGTTAAATGTCTTCACTTGATATGTGCTTCAATTTGAGATGTCAAAATGCTTACTGAGTCATATTAGCTACTAAGTACTACGTTGGTGTCACATTTGATTCCCATGTCATTGTTATTATCGTAAGTCCATATTCATGTCTTCTGTTACTGGTCCATAGTTCCAAATCTCAACAATGATTATGACCACCAAAATAGCAATCTCAAAAGAGTTATGATCATCAAAAGAACAATATCAGAAAATTTATAAACATCAAAACAATAATCTCAAAGATTAAAAAATCTAAGTGAAGCAATCTATATAATTAAGGGTGGCAGTTCAACGGCGAAAGCCTAGCATGGGTCAATCCCAATTTGTGAAATTATGAGGACATCATCCCAGGGGTTAAAATGTCTAGCATGGGTCATCCTCTTCTACGACTGATCACCTGGTCATTGTATCATATGTCTAATAAAATTATAACGGACAGAAAAGTAAAGAAAAGAATGTAACATACAGGATTCCACAAGTATAAACAAAGGTGGTCTCAAAATCCTTATCTATTTGTATTTGGTTTCACTTGAGCTCTCATTTTACATATGGTTGTATTATGCCTTACATATTCAGTAAATTCTTCCGTACTGACGTCCCTTATTAGGAACACTCCATTTCATGCTTCAGGTACATGTACTCAACTAGTAGATCTCCCCAATAGAAGCACATGATACTCAACGTTTGTTGGTGGGCTCCAGGTTGATTTACGGCTTTTCCGAGTCTTTACTATACGTTTTTTCATAGTGGTACATTCACGGATTCCAGTAGAAGCTTTGTAGACACTGTAAACCTATCATCTGTATTCATAGTTTCACTTGTCACATGTATCGATTCAGCTAGTCGACATGTGTTGTATATGAAGCTTGTCATTAGTAAATCTATCAGCATAGTAGTTTACTTTCTCATCATAGGTCACTTTTAAAGCATATGTTCATATGGTACTTGTCCACCTCAGTTAGGGTTGGGGTGTGACAATATCAGTGCTCAATACTACTCCCAATAAAATATAATCATGCTTAAATGTATAAACATACATTAGTTTGTTTTCAGGTAATTACTCAAAATAACCTCTTAAAAGAGGTAATTGCTCTGAAATATCTTTGAAGTAATTAACTCATTTAGAAATGAAAGTTGCTCTTTTGTTAATGTAAAAACTAATGCCTTTGGGAATACTTAGTTCCCTTATACGCTGACTCAATTCACATTTGGAAAATTATTCTCAATATTATATCAAAAATCATATTTTCATCTGATAATTAATTACTCAGGAAGTTATATTGTGATGAGTGTGAGATTTCGACTCATTTAGGGCTTTATTTTGATAGTTTTAGAGTCTTCAAATGCCTAATTTATCCTATAAACTAATGTTAAAGCCTTGATTTTTAGGTATGTGATCTACGGAGCAAGGCAAGGACACTTATAAGAAAAAAGGAGCAAGACAAGTTGAACAAGTGGAGAAAAGCAATTTTGGTGATCGCCAAGACCACTCGGCAAATCATCGATTGGCTCTTTAGCTCGCCTAAGGTTCTAGTGTAAGTGCCCTGGGGAAGAAACCAAGTTGGCAACAGAAATGGCAAATCGGCGAATCACCGATCCACTCCTCGATAACAAGTTGGATTGCCTAAAGTTACAGGACCTGGGAGGCTGATGGACAATGAAAAATGGTGATAGAAGGGAGCAAAGGGCGGATCCCATAACCACTCAGCAAGCCCGACTTAATCTGCCAACTAAACTTTCAGGCTAAATTTTGGGAAACTATAAATTGGATTTTAAATGGAATTTTGAGGAGTTCTCTCCGAGATATTACAATTCTCATTCTAGAGTAAGAGTTTTCTCTTAGTTTTCAGTTCTAAGGTAACGACTTGGAAAATGATAGGTTAAAATAGATCCTTAACATTTGGGTTAGTGTGACTTTAAGTTGATGTATAGGCTGTTTAGAACTTAAATTCATTAAGGTAGAAGCCTAGGGTGCAAACAAGGACCTAGACTAGCATGATTGAATGAAAGAAACCTTGTTCTTTGAGGGGTTGTTTGGCGATAGGAGTACTTGACCACCCAAAAGGTTGGGCGAGTCGCCCTTGGGCTCTTGTGATCGCCTAAAGGGCTGCCCATTTGGCCTAGGTGCAGGACCAAAGGGCGAGCTAAGTCATAGCTCGCCAAGATAGTTGGCGTGTCGCCCATTGGCCCCTCTCCATCGCCCAATGATCTACCCATTTAGTGAGCTCACTGGAAATTTGGGCGAGCCAAGGGTGCACTTGGCGAGTCGCCTAGTGCACTTGGTGAGCCCAAGGGTCCAAAGGGTGAGCTTAGATGGGCAAGGGGTGAAATTTTAAGTTTCAACTTTAAGTGTCCTTAGTTCTTTTCTTCATTTGAGTCCTCATTATTCTATTCCTTTCCTAGAAACTATAAGACCTTTTTAGACTTGAATTCTTTCAATTAAGTCACTCCAAATAGAATTAAAAGAGAACCCACCTGCTCTCAAATATTTCTCTCACTAGAAATCCTCCACTAGAGAAGAAGTAGAAGGGAGCCATTGAAGCTAGGGTTTGGTGATTCCAAGGAGTTTCTTCATCAAACTTCTTAAGGAATCTTAGCAAAGGTATGGTGATCCTTTATCTGGGGTTGGCTTTCACGCTAGAGTCAATTTCAAAATAGATTTCAAAGTTTCCAGTTTCTCAAAAACCTTAGGTTTTACTCAATCTCATTGGTTCTTTCATCAAACATTTTCAAATGGTTTCTAATGATAAATTGTGAGTGTATTAACGGTTAATTGATGATTTATGATGAAAATACTCTATGAACCCATGATTTCTCTCAATTCCTAAATTGTGCCTTTATGAAGTGGGTTTGTTGATGATGAATCTATGTGATTCGAATTTGCGTAAATTGCTTTAGATTATTGAAGTATATCATTACCCATGCCCTAATTGTAGTATATTGTTGGTGTGTTGGTAGGAATGACCCTTGGAGGGCAAGATAAGATCAATTTCTTGTTGAATTAGAATTGTGAATTAGATGTTGATCCACTTGAAAGGTGGAGGAGTTTATTTACTATGTATAATTGTGATTTGATGTAGTATGTGATCTGGATGAATTAATTATGGTCACGTCTAGAAGCTAATTGTGTTAGGAATGAATGCTATCTCTCTATTAACACTTGTGAATAATGATGATTATGTGAAAGGCTATTCTCACATACATACACTCTTGAATGAATAATGAATGAGGTTCAATGGTACTGTTAATGATGAAGTACTTATTGGAAGGTTATTCTCAATTGTACTTTAATGAATGCTAATGATGTATTGATTGGAAGGGTATTCTTGATCTTACGCTAATGAATGACAATGTGATTCTTAGATGAAAGGTTATTCTCATCTTTGGATCTATGAGCTATCCAATGAATGAATGTTGGGTTTGAAATGGATGCCCTCACGTGAGTTCAGGCGGGGTGTCTAGTAACAATCTCATATCCCTTATTGTAATGAATGTTAAAGTACTCTATGGGAATGTAGGCTAAGCACCAAGAGGAAATTGAATGAGATGGAAGCCCTCACGTAAATTGAGGAAGGGTTTTTTGTAGCAATCTCTTTAGATGGATGCCCTCACGTGAGTTGAGGTGGGGTATCTATTAGCAATCTCCATGTCCCTTCACTATGTGCCCATGTAGGATAGCTAGTTGATCTACATAAGCTTAATACCGGTCTTTCTTAGGCAAGTTGACCACCTTCTACGGTGTGGGGTTACATGACACCGGATTCCATGATCTAGCTCTCATGGTCTATGTCGGTTAAAAGCTTATTCCTATCATGTGAGATGTGCATTGTAGTTTCTCTAGGATTTCTATGAAGTGTGGGTAGTAGTATGGGATGCTATCCATACATGGCACGAGTAGGCTTCAAGAGGGCTATAGTTAGTTCTCTAAGTCTTAATGACTATTGTATGAAAGTCCTCTAAATGATGACAATAAAGAATGTTGATTTGAATGTCTAATACAGTGATGCATGTTATACTTGGATTGTAATATGAGTTACTTCCTTGTTATGACTTATTGTATTTGAATGTGCCTTGTCTATGGTGACTTCAAAGGAGTACTTAGTGTGAGTAGTAGTATGGGATGCTACTTGCACATTGCACAAGTATGACTTAGGGGTTGTCTTAGGTGATGTTCCTTATGTGATGAAATAACTTGTTAAAGGTTTAGGTCTCATGTGTATGAGTATCATTGAAAATGGAAAGGTTGAATGGTAAGTTCACTTTTGGGAACCTTAATGTGGTACCTTAGTGTGGGTGGTGGTATGGGATGCTATCCATACATTGCACAAGGTATAACTTGAGGGTAACTTGAAGTGAAGGCTAAATGTGATGGTAAAGAGTTATATGTGGATATTGTACAAGTGTGATGTTATGACTTGTATGATGATTATATTAGTATTTGATGTCTCTTATGCTATTGTTCATGATATTTCTAAAAAGTGGCATCATGCATGGTTTCTAACCAAAATGTCCCCTTTTAAATCATGTTTTTGCATGGTCATCATACTTAGTACATTTTTGTGTGCTAACCCATTCTTCTATGTTTTTATTACAAATGTAGGTTCCGGCAAGTGATTGCTTCTATCTAGATTGAAGTGCTTGGATTACTTTTCTTCCAAGATCAAGGGTTACGTCCTCATATTAAGATGACAAGTGTTTTTTAGAAGTTTCTTTCTTTTCATGTAATAGACTACTTTAGATTTATATTGTAAAGGGGTCGTGTACCTATATTGTTAAAGATTGTGTCTAAGATGGCCAGGTGAGATATAGACTTCCGCTTGCATTGAAATGAATGTCTTTACATTGTATTGTTTTTGAGTAAAAAGTTTTCATTCCGTACTATTTCTATTACCTACGCGATGAATTCATGCTATGAGGCTTGTATAAGACCCCTTCAGGGTCGAGTACGCCATGTTACGACTAGGGGGTGCTCTCGGGTTGTGACATGGGTTTACCTCGAAAGAGTAAATTATATATTTGATTCTACCCATCTTGCTCGATAGAGTAGATGTATTAAGGTGTGGGTTATTCTCATTTGCTAAGAGTGTTGATGTTCAAAATAAATCATTTGAATCAGTATAGTCGTTCGGGAGAAAACTATTTCACTTATAGCCTAGCCTACCCATTGATATATCGCTATTTATTAGTAGTTTCAATCACCCATACAGTGAATTTTTTCTCGAATCGATCACATCCCGAGAATTCCTCTTAATATTGTTGTTTCCCCTGTTTTTATTCTTGTTTCAGCTGTTACTTACAAATCCAAACCCCCCATCTCACATTCGTTGTCACCCCTTTAGATTTGTTTGCATGTTTTTGATAATTTTCATTCCTATAACCGATTAGTCCACCTTTGTACTTCATAATTGAATTTTAGACACGTACCGCTCCCTATTGGTTCGACCCCAACTCTTAGTTGGGTTTTAATCATGCCCCTTGAAGGCCGATGTCTCTGAGCTGAGGAAGGATGTGGACTATCTGAAGTCCACAAATTTCACCTCACTCATTGGCACTGTGGAGATCTCAAATGGCTCGACCACTGAGGTTCCAGCTTGTTCTGATGTGCCTGTGTCTACCACAAGAGATGATTTACAGATTATGAGGCTGCTACAGATTCTGAGGCTAAAACTGATGAGGAGCAGCTTGGTGTTCGTGAGGATGTTGTCTTTGATGATTTGGCATACCTTAAGGGTTTCATGGTAGACTCAGTTGTTCAGGCCTCTCTGAGAGATGTTTCCATGATGGGCTCCAGTGGAGCAAGGATAGATGTGACCCCAGGCACTGATGCTAGACAGATGGAGCGATAGACATGCAAACTTCACCCGAAGCTTAGCCTGGCAGGATGATCTTTCCACTTCCTCTCTGTTACTTTTGATATTGTTTTTGTTTTTGTTGCATTTGAGGACAACTGCATATTTTGTTGGGTGGGGTGAGGTATTTCCATACCTACCTCTTGTTACTATTTTATGAATATTGGTTTTGTTTCGATGATGGTTTGGTGAATATTAAGTTTATTGGTTTTGATATATATCTTGGTTGTTGAATCGTGTTGGGGCTTGTGTGAGGCCTGTTGTTTTGATAGAAAATAGTTTTTTAAACCAAATTTTAATATTTTTCCACCTCTAGTGTGTGCTTGTGGTTGTTCTTGTAAAAATTTAAGTGTCGGTTGTGGTAAACACCGATAACTTGAATAGTGCTCTTAATTGAACGAAATGAATGTGTGGCTAAAATGAGGCAAACTAAATTATATAGGCAATATGTGAACTTTTAGCATCTCGTTGAGACTAGCCGGTTGTCAAATGAGTCCCTTGTGATGAACATTGCACGCTAGCTAGAAAGTGTAGAGTCTTGTTTGATATTTGTACCAATGCCTTGTGTGGTGAGGTCATCGTGAACATTGTATTTGATTACACCTAGAACTTTTCCCGTTAGTCCGATTGATTGAGTGAAGTGAACAATTGAAATGATCTTAGGTAAGAATTTTAAAAAGTGAGCCAAATTTGAACCCTGCATGGTACCCATTGAGCCTATCATTTTCTTGGAAGAAACTTGAACAACTTTGAACTCTTTATCCCATTACATAAAACCTTCATGAAGTTTTAGTTTGTTTGAATAGCCAACTTAGGTCAAAATCCTAAGTTGGGGTGTGGTGAAAAAGATGGAAAGTCAATAACTGTGAATAGCTTCCCCTTTGATGGATTATTTTGAAAAAGATGGAAGCCCTCCATATATAAAAAAATAATAATAATAAAAGAGAAGAAAAGAAAAAGACTGAAAAAGAGCAAGAATCGTGAACTAAAGTGTGTTAGCATAGTGAAAAATGGGGTATCCGATGATTCATGTCTAGTTGAATAATGGGGTGGAGTTTGAACATGTTTGAATATGAAAGAGAAGGAGAAAGAGTGATCTTTATGCCATACTTCATGAAGGTTGAAGACACTAAGCCTAAATGACCATACCTTTACACTCAACCCCGTTACAAGCCTTAAAAAGACCTTTGTGATCTTTA
This sequence comes from Solanum raphanifolium, assembly GCA_036250405.1. Classification (NCBI taxonomy): domain Eukaryota; kingdom Viridiplantae; phylum Streptophyta; class Magnoliopsida; order Solanales; family Solanaceae; genus Solanum; species Solanum raphanifolium. The sequence goes on from JAJOOE010000301.1 coordinate 86,892, forward strand.
GTGAGCTGAAAAGAATGTTGGTTGGAAAATAAGGGCAAGTCTATGGGTGGAGTCATGCATGTGTTCATCATTTTGAGTGTGACATCTTTATGTGATTCCAGGACTTTAAATTGTTGAAGAATTTTGTGCGAATGTTGAATCTTCTTTGTTGTGAGGGCATTTTAGTACCATTGTTGAGCTTGAACTTGCATTTGAAGCAAGTATTGTGAACTTGAGTATCCTTGATAATAATAAGTCACAATTTGAATCTTTGAGTGCACAATTGAGCATTGTATGTGTAGTTTGAACCTTTTCTATGCATTCATGTTGAGTCTTATGCAACACTATTTGAGACATCTTAATTCAACTGCTGATCTTGAGTTTTACTTGAGAACAAAAAAAAGTTTAAATTGGGGGTGTTGATGAGTTTGATATTTCGCCTCATTTAGGGCTTTGTTTTGATAGTTTTAGTGTCCTCAAATCCCTAATTTATGTAATAAAATGATGTTAAAGCCTTGATTTTTCAGGTATGTGATCTTAGGAGCTAGGCAAGGACATCTATAGGAAAAAATAAGCAAAACAAGCTGAAGAAGTGGAGAAAAGCGATCCTACTGATCGCCAAGACTACTCGGCGAATCGCCGAGTTTATCTTTAGCTCGCCTAAAGTTCTAATGTGCCAGCCTTGGGGTATAAACCAAGTTGGCGACATAAATTGCCAATCGGTGAATCGCCGATCCACTCCGCGAGAATAAGTTGGATCGCCTAAAGTTACATGACCTGGGAGGCTGATGACCAATGCAAAATGGCAATTAAAGGGAGCAAAGGGCAAATCGCCTAACCACTCGGTGAGCCCGACTTAATCCACCAACTGGACTTTCAGGCTAAATTCTGTGAAACTATAAATTGGATTTTAAATGGAATTTTGAGGAGTTCTCTCCGAGATATTACAGTTCGCATTCTAGAGCTAGATTTTTCTCTAAGTTTTCAGTTCTTATTGTAGAATTTGTGGATTTTGACTTGAGTTTTTGAACTGAACTATTTTGGAACATTGTAAAGGCTTTGGAGACTATTTCCCAGCTAATGGCTAATCAAGTTGGTAATTGTTTTTATATTTTTATGATGTTTAGCTAAAACCCTGATTCTTGGAGTGTGATAATGTGATTATGGGTTGAATTAGCGTATGGGTATTGCGTATTACTGCTTTCAATGCTTAACTGAAGTAGGTTTAATTGATAGTTGTGTTTTAAACTAATAATTGTAGTTACAAATGTCATTCGAACATAGAATTTTGCGCCACCTTGAAAAAGAGTTTTTATAATCAATGCTTTTAATTAATGATTGTAGCTATCGGGTTAATATGGGTTTAGCTCGAAAGAGTAAATTCTAAATCTGATTCTACCCATCTAGCTCGAGAGAGTAGATGTATTAAGGTGCGGGCCGTTCTTATTCGCTAAGCTTGTTGATGTTCGAAAGAAACTACTTGAATCGATATAGTTGTTCGAGAGAAAACTATTTCACTTATAGCTTAGCCTACCCATTGATATTTTGCTATTTATTAGTAGTTTCAATTACCCATACAATGAAACTTACCTATACAAAATGGTGATTGAAGGGAGCAAAGGGCAGGTCGCCGAACCACTCGGCGAGCCAGACTTAATTCGCCAACTGGACTTTCAGGCTAAATTTTGGGAACCTATCAATTGGATTTTAAATGGAATTTTGAGGAGTTCTCTCCGAGATATTTTAGTTTCCATTCAAGAGTTATATTTTTCACTAACTTTTTAGCTCTTATTGTAGACTTTGAGAGTTTTGACTTGAGTTTTTGAACATAACTATTTTTGAACATTCTAAAGGCTTTGGAAACTATTTCCCAGTTGATGGCTAATCAAGTGGGTAATTGTTTTTACTTTTTTATGATGTTTAGCTTAAACCCTAATTCTTGGGGTGTGATAGTGTTATTATGGGTTGAATTAGCTTATGAATATTGCTTATTGCAAGTTTTAATGCTTAATTCAAGTGAGTTTAATTGATAAATGTGATTCAAACTAAGTATCATAGTTGCAAATGTCATTTGAACATCGATTTTAGGCCTTGCTGAAAAAGAATTTTAGAATCAAAGCATTCAATTGTGATTGTAGTTATTGGGTTCATATGGGTTTAGCTCGAGAGTAAATTCTAAATCTAATTCTACCCATCTAGCTCGAGAGAGTAGATGAATTAAGGTGTGGGCTGTTCTTATTTGCTAGGCTTGTTGATGTTTGAAAGAAATCACTTAAATCAATATAGTTATTCAAGAGAAAAGTATTTCACTTATAGATTAGACTACCCATTCATATTTCGCTATTTAATAGTAGTTTCAATTGTCCATACAATGATATTTTCCTATATTCGATCGCATCCTGAGAATTCCTCTTAATATTGTTGTTCCCATGTTTTTTTATCTTGTTTCAATTGTTAATTGATGATCCGAACCCCCCATCTGACATTCGTTGTCACCCCTTTAGATTTGTTTGCATTTTTTCGATAATCTCCATTCCTATAACCGATTAGTCCGCGTTTTTACTTCATAATTGAATTTTAGACACGTACCGCTCTATGTGGTTCGACCCTAACTCTTAGTTGGATTTTATACTAATTAACGATTGTTTACACCAAGAATTGGATGAGTGTACTTGAGACATTTCATCATACTGCATAAACATTGATGGCAAATCTAGATACAATACTACTAAAACATTGATGGCATACTCGTCTGCCATACTAATCATGTTTTAAATTTCTTTCTCAAAACTCATCTTTGCTTTCTCAGAAATTCAGTTTAAGACAATAATGTTTGTTTTAAAAGATTATCAAAAAATTATAACTCAAAATACGATTCATGCTTAAATATAGACATGAACGAGTCAACTGAATGATCTCAATAACAATATCTAAAACTCAATACTCAGAACTCAAGAAGTCTGAACTAAATGTAATTACTCATCTAAAAAATACTCAATTCATAGGGTTCATGCTGAAATATAGAAATGAACAAATATACTCAAGAATTGTAATACATAGTTATGTTTGATGTAATCAAAGACACAACATCCAGCTCAAGTGTCAACGATCGCATGTAGTAATATAACCCAATCAAATGGGTTGGGGCCGAGTACCAAGGGAATGGTTAGTAATCGAGAATCAAATAGAAAAGTAAAATTATGTTCTAATCAATCATAGCTATAAATATTAACTAGTAAAAACATATTAAATCTAAAGGTGACACGAATGTCAATTATCAATGGGGGTTTGTATTCAACTAATAAACAAAAACAACAAAATATAAAGATGTGAAATAGGGAGACGGGATTCATGGGATGTGATAGGAATACGGGATAAACTAAATAATCGGGTAAATGCTATTGATAGTAAATTGCTGAACATTTGTAACTAAGCTAGACTTTAGTGGGGGTAAATTTTCTCTCGAAAAACGTACCCCCGAATCAACTGGTTTCTCTCGTACACCGAGTTGCAGCAATTAAGCACAACTTTCACATTAGTCCATTAACTCTCTCAAGCTGAATGTGCGAGAGAAGGTCTAGGATTCACTCTCTCGAAGTGAACCCACGACCACCCAATAACCACAGGCTATCGATTTAGTAGTCTTAGTTTTAAAACCTCTCTCTCAAGCAAGCCAAAAACGCAAAGATGAAATCGTATTTGCAACTACAATTCCATTAAGTTCAAACACAACTACTAAACGAAATCACATTTAAACAACAAATAGACTATCAATGAGCAATACCCAACAGTAAATATAACCCATATTCACAAAATCACACCTCAAGAACTGGGGTTTTAGCTAGACATGAAAAAGAGATAGAAATTGATACCAAAAAGTGTTTCAATCAAATGGGTACGATAATAATGTCTTTAAACACATCAAGGATTAAGATTCTTCAAGACCCACTTCCAATTTCTTGGAGTTGAAAACCTTCAATCTCAAGAGCAATGTCTCCCAAAAACTCTAAGCACTAAAACTGAAATATTCTCAAAATTTGGTTTCTGAATAGTAAAACTTGATATCTAGATGCTAAACTAACAATTCAAACAAGTATATATAGTGTTTGAAAATTTGTGCTTCGAAGGACCACTCGGCGCAGTTAGTCGGGATCACTGATGCACTCGGCGATCCACCATTTGGTCTGGTTCATCGTCTTTCAACTTTTGTCTTCAGCATCTTCGCGTTTTGAATCATTGGATGATATGGTGTTGCTTCACAGAACTGTTCGGTGACGCGCCGACTGCTCCCTTTCATCGCCAACTTGATCTTTTCTTTCAGGGGTCAGCACACTGGAACTTTGGGTGAGGTTAAGGCAATTCGGCTACTAGCCTAATGCATTAGGCGATCCTCAGGCCTTCATTTCTTCGTTCTTTCAGCCGCCTTGTTTCTTTTTTGCTTGATAGCGTCCATGCTTTGTCTATCAACTCCAATACATAAAACTTAATGATTTACATCAGTTATTGAGAAAAAATAAGCATTTAAGAACACCAAATCGATCAAAATAAAACCCTAAATGAGTCCAACTTGTGGACTCATCAACACCCCCAACTTAAACTTTTGCTTGTCCTCAAGTAAAACTCAAGTTCAGCAGTTCAAAAAGGCTATCTCAAACAGTGCTACACAAGACTGAATCATGAATACACACACAAGACTAAACTTACTCATGCATGGATCAATTGTGTACTCAAAGACTGAAGTTATGACACACCATTATCAAAGAATTTCAAGCTCACTATACTTGCTCCAAATGCAAGTTCAAGCTCAGCAAAGGTATTTAAATGCCCTCACACAAAAGAATAATTCCATTTTCACACACAATGGTTCAATAATTTAAAGTTCTGGAATCAAGATCAACACTCACACTCACAAAGATAAACACAATGCATTATTTCATCCATAGGTTTGCCCTTATTTTCCAATTGACAATTGATTCAACTCACTCAAGATCAAAAAGGTCTTTTCAAGGCTTGTAATGAGACTGAGAGAAAAGGTTTGGTCATTTAGGCTCAGTGACTTTCATCCTCATGAAATGTGGTGCTCACAACACTTCCTTCTCTTTTCCTCATCAAGTTCATTCGTGCTCACAAGACATCCCTTTATTCACTTTCCATGGTTTGTTGGAGACCCTATTTCTTTTTTTGCATTTTCATATTTTTTTCCACAACTTTTTCTTTTTCTTTTTCATTCTTTTCTTCTTTTTCATCTCTTGTTTTTTGTATGGAGGGTTTCCATTTTTCTCACACATGGATAGAAGGGAATTTTCTTGCACTTCTTAACTTGGCTTCTCTTTTCACCACACCCCAACTTAGGCTTTTGGCCTAAGTTGGCTATTCAACCAACCATAAATGAAGAGGATTATAGGTAGTGGGTTAAGAAAGGTCATGTTTTCATCAAGTTTCTTCCAAAGAAGGAAAAGCCTCAAGGGGTGTTCAAAATAGATTCACACATAATCACAAGGTAGACTACAAAAGAGGTATATGTCTAATTGTTTCACACTCTTCAAAGTTGCCTAAGATCATATCAAGAGATAGCCTTACTTAGTCGACCGAACCAACGGGGTAAATTATAGGTGTTATCATGCATGGTCCACAGTAAGCTTATTACACAAGGCATTCATACCAAAGTCAAACAAGACTTCACACTTTCGCTAGTGTGCAACGTTCATCACAAGAGAATCAATTTAATACTTGGCTAGTCGCAACGAGATGCAAAGAGTTCACATATTGTCTATGTAACTTCACTTGGTCTCATCGTACCTGCACATTCATGTTCATTTGATTATGAGCACTATTCGATTCATCGATATTGATCAAAACCGAGACTCAAATTTGCTAAAGAACACCCACATTCCAATACATACAAGAGTGGGGGAATTTTTTTGGAAGGATCAAAATATTTTATAATTAAAGCAAAAGGAGCCACAAGCTCAAACATCCACAAAAAGCAGTGTATAACACAATTTTAAAGTAGAATGACCCAAATATATAATCAGAACATTAATCTCAAAAGATTAATCATAAAAGAAAGGTGGGCCTCACCCTATCACAAATAAAAGTATTTTTCCTCAAATGGAAACAATTCAATATTATCCTAAATTTTAAAATAATGAAAGACATAGAGGGAGGTAAAGAGGGGATCATGTCTACTCAGTTGCTCCATTTGTATCTGGTGCATCGGTCTGAATTTAGGCATCAGTGCCCGTAGAAACCGTGAAAGGAACAATAAAACCAGATTCATCAAGGGCTGCCACGAGTTTATCTGCCAAAAATGGTCGTATAGCTGAGAAAAGTCCCCGGCCCCATGAAGGAATAGAGGTTTCTCAGGGAGTAGGCCTTTTGCCCTTGGATTTATTTTTAGATGTGTCTTCTTGCTTGCCCTGCTTTGGAAGATTCGACCTCTCTTCATTCATTTTAAAATTTAGTGCTCTAATCTTTCGGGGGGGCACGATTTTCCCAGCAACTTTTGGTCTAACCATGTCTACAATGCTTCGAGGGAAAGTTAAAAATATTCGGACAAACAACATTGAAAAGCAGTTGTAGGCAGACTAGCCGAACCGGTTGGGGAGTCGCCAAATCGCTTTGGCGACCCAGGCTTCTCGCCGAAAGTTGCTGAGCTAAACAACAGGTATAACATTAATTTAAAGGTGAAATGTGGATATTAGGTGAACCACCGAGTGGTTTGGCGAGCTCGACCCAGCTCGCGAAATGACCCAACGTGCGTCTTTTCAACCCAACTTCTCGAACTCAACCCCGTGACCTCCGTAAGCAAAATCAAACAATTTGCTACTCAAATTCAAACATGACCTATATCATACGAGCACAACCCCATAAGATTTAACATAATCCAATGCACCAAATTATGGGGTTTCAATATTTAGAGAAATATGGGTAATGGTTTCAAATAAAAAATAGGCATTCAAACATTTTTTATCCTATCAGAGAGGCTCAACACATGACAATAAAATCATATTACTTGCATAAGAGTTCAAAACATCAAAAATAATTTGGGGATCGGAATACTCACCTTTAAAGCTCATTAAAATAAGATTGAGATGCTAGGCGGCAATGTAATCATCTCCGAACACAAATAAACAACTAAAATATGGTGGATAAATAAGAAAAATATCGACTACTTTACTGGTGTGAGTTTGAGAGGAATAAAAGCGAGGGAAAGTGAAGAGTTGGAATTTTAAACCTTTAGCCCATTTTAAAAACCGTCCAGATCGCGCCCATTTGACGACGTTAGTTGTTATTCACTTACCTCGCCAAGTTTTACAAAACTCCCCCTTAATTTGGGAGTCAAAACGGCAGTAAGAATCGGAATCGCCGACCAAGTCTGTGACTCGCCAATAATTTCTTTGGCACGCCGAGTTTTACAGAGTCTACCTTAAAGTTGCCTTGAGTCCAACGACGGTCTGAGTCGGGGCCGTCGACCTTATCGGCGATGCGCCGACTAGACCATTTTGCTCGCCAATCTCTTTCTTTCCTAACACTTCCCACACTTCATCCTGCACAACCAACACACCATTATTTTACAAATAAACAAAAAGCAATAAAAAAGGTTTTGGGTTGCCTCCCAAACAGCGCCTTAGTTAAAGTCGTGCGACGATGCGAGTCCATTTTCAAACCTCATTCTTGGGGTTAGCCATAGTATCACTAGGCGAATCCCCTTGTTGTCTCGGATTGAGATGAGACGATATATGACTCATTTGGGTCTCCAACTTCTTTATCTGTTGACACCCAATTTTGGCCCTCCACGGTATGTATTGATCATCAAGCTTCTTAAATTTCAAACGATTTGAAATAATTAGTTTTTATAAATTTCAAAATATTTTGCAAGTTACTTTTAATTAATTTTATCATTTTTATAATTTTTAACTAACATATATGCTTTTTATAATTTTGTATATAATTAGTATATTTTATAAACATTTCGAAAATGATCTCAAAAAGATTTTAATTTTAGTAAGTATTTTATTAAATTAGTTTAGTTTAAATTATGGTTATAATTTTGAATCATTAGTTTATAATTAAGTTAATTATTTTATTTCGTTAAGATTAGAAAGCTCGTTGGTTAATTATATTAATTTGTCTTACTTATTTATTAGTCAAGTTCGCTAAGTAAATTCAATTTGGTTAGGTTCACAATTCAATGGACCAATTGCAATTCACTTGGCCCATTTCTATCCCCATTCTCAATTATTCCCAGCCCTTTTCCCTTCTGAAAACCCACTCTAGCAAATCCAATTCAACAGCCAACCCAGCTCCAAACCCGGCCCAATAATCCCATTACTCTTCTCTCTCTTTTTAATCCTCTCAGTAGTACACTCAACTCAAGCAACGTTCACCCAAAAAAGAGCGGACAATTCCCAAATTTACCTCCTCAAATTTCCTCTTTTCTACTACAGAATTCGTACAATCCGCGTGCTTAGCACGAGACTAAAGACATGCGGAGATTCCGGAGGCAACCATGGTGTGGTCCATTCCAATTTCCTTTTACTTTCCAATTTTGTTGCAAATTCGTACACTCTCCAGCTCATACACTTTATCCATTGCAAAAAATTGGAAATTTCAGCCTCTCCCACATCATTTCTCATATGATTTTCAATTTGCAACAGTCCCACATCGAGATTTCATCAATTTTTGGGATTTTTGGGTTTCTTTATAAACCAACCCCATTCACTGTTCAAGAGGATGAGATTTTGAGAGCTGAAGAATTGAGAGCACCCCTGTAAAGGTTTTAGGAGCTCTTAGTTCGTAGTTTAAGATTGTATCTGCTCTTGACTGTTCCAGTAACATTTTGGTGGTGAAGTTGATTGCATCCAAAGTTTGAGTTCCAGTTGCTACCCAGAACCAGGTAACCTTCATGTCATCTTATTATTTTCGTCTAATTTCTGTTATGTAGAATTTTGTTTGATCGTTACTTGCTTTAGTTTAGGAATTATTTGTATTCTTCAGTTTAATTAAACCCCAGTAGCTTAAATTTGATGGGTTTTTTTTTCTTTGATTAGTAGTATGAATATCTAGAGTTTTGTTTTTTCATTGGTCATCGTAAATCTTCTTATAGTCCTTTGAATATCGAAATTCTTGTTGCCTATTAGATTGTATTCATAAAGTTTGCTAAGCTTTCTCTTAATATCTGTATGACCCTCTTAGCTAGTTATCCTTTTCAGTTCATAGATTGCTTAAGTTACCCTTTCCTATGTGTTTGAGTTTCAACTGTTGTCGGCTTGCCGTGTTCCAAAATTGTTCATCTTGGTTCTAGTCCTTACACTTGATCCTTTAATGACAAGCATCCAGTTTTGTGTTTATGCATCTAAGATGTCAAGTGTATTAGTTTGATTTCTCTACTCAGAGCTACTGTTCGCAAAGCTATATTTTTATTTTTATTGTAGTATTTCTCCTTTGACATGATGGTTACCTTGCTCATGCTTCTTCATAGTTGATATTTGTTCAGGTTTTAAGTTGTTGGTAACTTGTTTTGGTATAGTCTCAAGTCCATTTTTGTAACTGTTACCTCAAAATGGCTTCTAAATCTGTGAATCTCTTGTAGATATGGTTTGGAAACCATATTTTAGTTTTTCCTAAGTTTGGCACGGTTTTTGGTAATGGTACATGCTCTCTTTTCCTTAAGTTCATGGTTATTCTTGCTTCCATATCTGTCTAAGTCTCTTTCATTCGTTCTGCCCATATTTAATTAAATTCCTCTGTCTAATGGTTTTTTCGGACACCCATTTAGGTTCTTGAATAATCTGTTCTATGTGTCTGCTCCTGTTTTGTTCATAAATGGCCCTCCTAGTTATTTGATTATAATCACTGCTCTCTAACTCATCTTGTAATGAATTACTCCTATATGTTAATATTACAGCTTCTTCGAAGCATTTGTATGATTAATTTCCCTTGTTCGTGACAAATGTATGGGCTTGTCTTGGCTGTAGATGATTATTTAAGATTCAAGTGTGGCAAAGGTTTCAAATGAGTGCTTCTGAGATTTAATTTTCTACAATCCTAAGCTAAGCATATGAGAAATTGTTTCCTTACTCCTCTGTTTCCTCTTAGATTTTTCATTGTTCTCCCTAGTTCTCATATCATGTGAAAGTATGTTGATCTAAAAGATATTATCTTTGGGATAGAAAAATGATTTTGTTCAATTAAGCATGAAATTCTATTGCTTAACTCTTATCTGCTAAGTTGAAACCATTGTCTTTTGTAGGTTCTTATCTAAGACTAGTATTATTCATTTATATGTCTGTAATCTGAGCATGCTTATTTATCAAATTGTCTTTGTTTGAGTGTTCTTGGATAAGAAATTTGTTAGTTATGAAGAGCTGGTGGCAGTTTGTTTGGATTGTCATACTTGAATTTCTATTTAGCTATCGTGAACCACTGTTGCATTGTTTTGTTTAAATCACTATGAGTTTAAAATCTTGCCTTTCTATATGTGCAAATTCCCTGTTCAACACCTTATACCTCTTCTTTAAATGACTTACGTTAAAATGTGACACTCTGAATTTGTCCCTTCCGAATTATTTCATTTGTTTAGATCTTATTTATCTGGTCTCGTTTTTCTTTTCTGTCAACCTTGGGCACTACTTGTTTAAAAGCAAAGTTGTGTTGGTTTAAATGGAATATGATCTGGAATTCGGTTCATGTATCGTATTGTTATAGTTTGGGTCTTCGTCTTACTCGATATTTATTCTTATCTTTTCTTCCTTTTGCATGAACACTCTCTCTCGTTTGAATCCTCCTCTGAATCGTGCAAGGGAAGCTAATATCATCAGATTAAATTTCAAATCGCTAGCAGCAGCTCAACAGCAGAGTTACACCACTCCCAAAACCTTAAAATTGGAAATTTTGAACTTAAAAGAGTCCAATTTAACAGAAGCAGTAGCAGCAGTCCCCAAAGGGACTAAAATTGTGAATTCTTGGACTTTAACGAGTCCAATTTATATAGTAACGCAAACAGCAGCTAAGCAAGAAGTAGAAATTGGGTTAAAACCCAAAATTGACGAAGCAACAGATTGGCAATATAGTCCCAAAAATAACTTTATATGGGTTGAAAGTCCAGTTGGTTTATTTATTGTCTTGTCTACATTGCTTATTATTATCATTGATTCTAACTTCTGTTAACTTTTTTATTAATTTAGATGAATGCTTGGGGAGAAATTTTTTATTCAAGTTTTCAAATTTTCGAAACCCATTTTAAGTTAGGGATCTTAAGCTTCGAGACTAACTTGAGAATTATTCATTTTCTTTCATAGTTAGTATTTAGCTTTCAAATCCATGTTTAAGTTTTTGTGTTGATTTTTCGACTCAAAAACCTTAACTCGGATAAAATGTTTAACTAAAATTATTATTTTGGCACTTCAGCATTTGACTTATTTCATTACTTGGAATAAGATGAGTGTATAAGTATCAAAGGACTTTTATTATTTTCAAACAAGATTTTTCACAAGTAATTTTAAGTTTTTCCTTAAAAATTAGCCAAAATTTTAAATCCGTCGGTCAAACGCATGTTAGCGGATTCTCTATGATGCCTAAACCCTTCCTTAGAGAATTATTTGAACCCTTAGCCGACTCTGTTTTATTTAAAATATTTTTATTTTTAAAAAAACTCCTCTTTAAATGGTTTTCTTAATTTTTCCTAAAAAAAAAATATTAAGTGGTGACTTCCAAATTAATTTTTTTTTCAAAACTTAAGAAAATTACCAAAGTTGCGAAATGGTTTCGAAACCTTCGTTTTCGAAATCGGGTCGTAACATTATCAACACTGAATGGAAGGTAACGGTCTGGCTAAGGGTAGACACATTCTCTTTCATTTCTTTTAAAATCTTGTCTGACCCTTCAACTTTGTTGAGGATACGAGAGAGTATATCCTCAGACCTACCACCTTCCAAATCCTTGGTCTTTTGGAGCCCGTGGGGAGGCAAATACCTATCCTTCTCCCCATCCTTCCAATTTGGATTACGGTCCCTCCATTCAAGATATCGATCCTTCCAACCTTCATCCCTAGTCCAACCTTGGTTACCACCCTGCCTCGGGTAGTTTGAACGATCACCACCGCTTTGGTTGCCTAGAGAATTTTCCTCTTCATTATACAAAGCTTCAAACTCTGTCTCCTTAGGATTAGCACACCCGACACCCATGAAATTGACACTTCGAGCACCAGTTCCCATGACATTTTTAGACAAAATGTCAAGTTTTGTCATGATCTTAGCCATGTTCTAGTCCTTTTCTTGGTCCTTCTCCATTTGTTCCTTAGTTAACTTGAACGTGAGAGGGGAGACTTGGTCCTCACGGGTATACCATGTCCTGTTGATGGTAGTTATGCCATCCAAGAGTTGAGCTGCTATCGCATAAGGTTTCTGCATCAAACCTCCCGGAGAAAGTTTGTCAGCAACACCCTTGTTTTCCGAGTCCAGACTCTGGTAAAAATACTATAGCAACACGTTATCAGGCAAGCCATGGTTTGGGCACTGAAGCAGCAACTTCTAGAATCGCAGCCAAGATTCATGAATCGACTCGCCTTCTAGACCTTTGAAGCTTTGAATGCTATCCCGAAGAGTCATAAACTTTGAGGCAGCGGAAAAACGCACTGAAATTCCTGTGACAAACTCCTCCCAAGAAGTGATTGATTCGCGTGGCAAGTCAGCCAGCCACTTACATGCCTCCCCCATCAGAGAGAATGGGAATAACCTCAACTAGAATGATTCCTGAGAGATGTGCTTGAAGGAAAATGATCTGTATACATCCACGAAGTTTCGAAGATGTTCATGAGGATTCTCATAGGCCAATCCGCTGAAAAGTCCCTTAAGTTGAAAGAGTTGCAACATAGTGCTCGTGATGTGGAACACTACATTCGCTTCAGCTGGAGGTAAGCGAATGGCACCAATACCTCCCATTAGGCTCATTGACATCGTTGAGGTTTACGATGTCATCTTCATGGCCTACTTGGCTGCCATTTATGCTCATACTTCCTGTTTTCAACACACACAAGAAAAAACAAAACTAAATATTAATTAAGTATCACTATAATTAACAAGAACAAAAATTCTACTTAACTACAAATTCTCAACTAACACCACTCCCCGGCAGTAGCGCCATTTTAATGTTTGACATAATCAAAAACACAACTTGCAGTTCAAGTGTCAACGATCACGTGTATTAATATAACCCAACGGAATGGGTTGTGGTCGAGTCCCAAGGGAGCGGTTAGTAATCGAGAATCAATTAGAAAAGTAAAATTATATTCTAATCTATCAGAGCTATAAATATTAACGAATAAAAACATACTAAATCAAAAAGGTGGAATGAATGTCAACTATCCTTGGGGGTTTGTATTCAACTAATAAACAAAAACAACAAAAATATAAAGATGTGAAATAGGGAGACGGGATTCTTGGGATGTGATAGGAATACAGGATAAAATAAACAATCGGCTACATGCTATTTATAGTAAATCGTTGAACACTTGTAACTAAGCTGGACTTTAGTGGGGGTAAATTTTCTATCAAATAACTTACCCCGAATCAACTCGGTTTCATTCGAACACCGAGTTGCAGCAATTAAGCACAACCTTCCCCTTAGCCCATTCACTCTCTCGAGCTGAATATGTGGGAGAAGATCTAAGATTCACTCTCTCGAGCTGAACCCATGACGACCCAATAACCATAGGCTATTAATTCAGTAGTCTTGGTTTTAAAACCTCTGTCTCGAGCAAGCCAAAAAAACGAAGTTGGAATCGTATTTGCAACTACAATTCCATTAAGTTCAAACACAAATACAAAATGAAATCACATTTAAATAGTAAATAGACTATCAATGAGCAATACCCAATAGTAAATTTAACCCATATTCACAAAATCACAGTCCAAAAATTAGGGTTTTAACTAGACATGAAAAAGAGATAGAAATTGATACCAAAAAGTGTTTCCATCAAATGGGTACGATAAATAATGTCTTTAAAAACACAAGGATGAAGATTCTTAAAGACCCACTTCCAATTCCTTAGATTTGAAGACCTTCAAAACCTCCAAGCTCAAGAGTAATGTCTCCCAAAAACTCTAAGAACTAAAACGGAAATATTCTCAAAATTTGGTTTCTGAACTATAAAACTTGATTTCTAAATGCTAAACTAACAATTCAAACAAGTATTTATAGTGTTCAAAATTTTGTGCTTCAAAGGACCACTCGGCAATCTGCCTTTTGGTCTAGTTCATCGCCTTTCAGCTTTTGCCTTCAACATCTTTGGGTTTTGAATCATTGGGCGATATGGTGTTACTTCGTGGAACTGTTCGGCGACGCACCGACTACTCCCTTTCATCACAAACTTGATCTTTTCCTTCAGGGCTCAGCACACTAGAACTTTGGGTGAGGTTAAGGCCATTCAGCGACTCTCCTAATGCATCAGGCGATCCTCAAGCCTTCATTTCTTCGTTCTTTCAGCCGCGTTGTTCCTTTTTTGCTTGATAGCGTCCATGCTTTGTCTCTCAACTCAAATACCTGAAACTTAAGGATTTACATTAGTTATTGAGATAAAATAAGCATTTGAAGACACTAAATCGATCAAAATAAAGCCCTAAATGAGTCAAACTTGTGGACTCATCACATAACATATAGAAATTCAATAATTAGGAATAGAATTTCAAAAAGAATCAAGAACTGAAAATCAACTCATCTCAAACATACTCAAATCTAGGGATAGAATTCTAGATTACTCCTTTACTGATTTGAAAGTTGATTTAGGGCGTGAGGACGTACTAGTCCAACACTATGATAGCCTTACATACCTTAAAGAACAAGGTTCTTGAAGAGACTTGAAAAATATTGATAGAATCTTGAGTTGAAGTCTTCTACTTTGATTTTTCCTTAGGATTTTGCTTTAGGGTTTGAAAGAAAACAAAATGTTGATTAAGAGATGAAAATCTAATTATTTGGTCCTTTAATTAGTCAAGAAATTCATTTAGGGTTTTCTTAGAGGTAAGACAGAAATGACCCTTTTTAATATTTTTTCGTCGGCTAATTCGTCACTGCAGTGTATCAGGTTACTAAAATGGTCAGAACTTTTTACTCAAAACTCGAATTCTTACGAAATTGGTATCGTCGGAAAGAAGATTCTAATACCTTTAATTTGATTAAAAGACATGGTCATTTGAAATTGACCCAAGTAGACTTTTACATCAAAACATAATTGGTAGGGAAACTCTCAACTCTACTTTGTTCTAGGAGATTCTGGTGACCTTAATTGATATCCTAAATAATCCCCATAAAATTTTATGTATGAGAGTCCAATTATTTTTTTGCCAAGATTTACAAATTACAAGGCAAATAAAGATTTACAAGAGTCTCAAATATCATCCTTCTCACCTTTTCATCCAATTCCATAAGTGGTTTGTAGAAGGAAGTCACCTTATTGCTGCCAAATTAAACATAAAAAAATTGTAGAAATAGTAATGGCATCAATTCTATGAATCCTCATTAAAGGTGACGTATATTATGCTAGTCTAATACAATATGTCCACTTTTAATTGTCATGTTGTGTTTTGCCAAAGTCAATTTGACTAACTTTCAAAGTGAAATTATAATACATTGATTAAATATTTTAAACAAAAACTTTCACCTATTAAATAACTATATGAAAAGTACTATAAATTAAATTACAATTTTTTGTATATCAGTATGATGAAAAATACATCTTAAAATATTAATCAAAGATATTACCATTTGACTGTAAAAATGGAAAACCATGACAATTAGAAGTGGACGGAGGGAGTACAAAATATAGAAATAAATTTAAAATAAAAATTATAAGTCATTTTATTATTACTCATATATAAATCTCTTGCAAGACTAAAAGTCTACCAAGCACTAGGGGGAGTTTTGGTAGGAAAGGAAACATCAATGTTGTACCTATAGATTCAATAAAATCCAAACTTCAGTATCAATTGATAGTACCTACATAAATCTTCTTTCTTTCTACAAATGCAGCAAATCCAGTACATATTAATCGATAGAGCTAGAGTTCAAGCAACAAATTCAGAAAATTCAATACATTGGTCAAAATTATGTAAAAAATACACTTAATGGTGGAATGAATAAAATCACTATAGCCTTAAATGACTTCAATTCTATCCCTAGGAATAAAATAGTTTTGGTGGGGTGGGGGGTGGTGGGGGGATTTGTCACGACCCAAGCCTAAGGCCTAGACGTGATCGGCGAATGGGGAACCCGAAGGAACCCCAAACAAGCCTCATAGCATATCATTACACATCCTTGGTCACGGAAGCAATTAAAATGACCATAAGCGATAAGCATAATCAAGGGGAAGTCGGGACTAAGGGAGCAAGAGAAAAAGAGAATGATACATAAATACCATAGATGAGTCAAGCTCAAGTATAATACACAACTTGTCCAACACCACCTTTAAACATGGTTACTTAGTGGGGGCCAAGACAAACAACCAGGCTCACCCTCATAGTCAACACATAACAAAAAAAAAAGGAAAAGTATTATACATAGAAAGAGATCATAAGCAACGTCCCCGGAATGGAGGACTCACCAATAACCTCGATAGAAAAATCGTATTAGCCACGCGGAGGAGGATGGTCAAGCGGTGCTCCGGTCCCTACATGGTGACATCATGTAGGCATAAAGTATGCATTAGTACGTTTGA
>JAJOOE010000302.1:0-68142 GCA_036250405.1 Solanum raphanifolium
GGTACATGTGCCTTCACCCCACAAAAAAAATAAAGTAGTAGTGTCCTCAATGTTATCAAATTGTAAGTGCATGAGCAGTATGAGTGAAAAGGTCCTCTGACAGGTTATGCCTATGAAGAGCTCTAATCCTGAGTCTCGGAGGGGATGGAATCATCTCGAGCATCAGTACCCGATGAAACTGAAACAACAGGGTGCACAGTAGCATCCATCGAGGCATCAATATCCTGCACATCTGTGAGAGAAACAATGGAGTATGAAGAAACCCCTCTAGTTCCAACTCTAGAAGTTTCTAGATGAGATCTCTTCATTATCACGTGCACTATCAACTCCTCGATCTACTGCAACTCTGTCAAGGTCTAAACTATCCTCTGCTCATCTTCTTTCATATACTCCTTCACATCTGATTCCTCAACAACATCATCATTATTAACATCAGCTTGTTGCTCAATGATGAGTCAGGGATTTCAACTCATTTAGGACTTAATATTCAAAGATTTAGTGTTCTCAATGCTTGTTTTATGCTCATTACTGATGTTAAAATGTTAATTTGCAGAAATGAAGGCAAAAGAGCAAGGCTAGGACATTACGAGGCAAAAAGAAGCAAAAAAGCTGAAAAAGTTGAAGGAAAGCAAAGTTGGTACTTGCCAATGCCACTCGGCGACTCGTCGAGTAGACCTTCAGCTCGCCTAAAGTTCTAGCAGGCCAGCCCATGGACAAGATCAACTTGGCGATAAGATAAGTGTTTTGGGTGAGCCGCCGACTAGGTTGGTGATGCCAATCTACTTCTCCAAAAGTTATAGAGAAATTGGTGAAAAGACAAGCCAAAAAGGAGAGAAAGAGAGCACTCGGTGTATCGCCGATCATGTCGGCGAGCTTGACTTACTTCGCCGAGTGACTCCGATGCTGAAATTATAGGAACGTATAAATACAATTTTCAAAAGAAAAAGAACAGTTCCTGCATTGTGCATTACTGGGTTTTTTAACTTTAACATTCTAAGACATTGATTTTACACTTTTGAGTAGACATTTAGGGTTTGTTTGATTTTCAGCTGAATTTTTAGAATTTGGAGTCTTATGGATTTTTAGCTGAATTTTTAGCATAAGGTAATGGTATTGTACTAAGGTAGTTTTCAATTTTCTATTTAAGCAACTGTCTAGTCATTAAATTAGAAATGGTGAAATAATTTTCAGAGTTTGAGAGAGAATTTCCAAATTAATAAAATCTTAAATTGTCTCTCCTTCCCTTTCTTTTTTCGGCTGCCACCACCTCAAAATCTAGTGAAGCTCCGGCAACCCAAACCTCTGTTGTTCCTCCTTCCTATTCACTCACTGTTTCTCCATTTCCTCTTCACTGTTCCATATTCTCCAACCAGCTCCAAACCGAGCCACTACCAAAAGACCACCAATCAGAAAAAATCAACTCACACCCCACTCCAGCGAATTCTGGCCAAAACACGACCAGATCTCCATCCAAAACCTTGACCAAACAACCTCTATTCATTCTTCTTAACCAGCCAACAACCACCAGTTCAACAACCACGAAAACCCCAACTCTAGCAGCGAACAACAACCCAAAACCACCACCAAAACCCCTCTTTCTTTTTCGATATCATCCACCGAACAATGAGCAAGCTACCAGATTTCTAGCCAACCAAAACTGCCGCTGCAGTCGCAATCTCCATCCTCTTTTGGTAACTCCCGTTGGGAAATCCCAATTTTAGTGGGTCTTTCTCTTGATATATTAAGTTTAATTTATGCACTTTATTATTATTATTAGAATTTTCTAGTGAGTTATATTACTACACTTAGGTTACTATTTTGTTTTTAGCTAGTGCATATTACTTTAAAAAAATTGTTTGTAAGTTACATGAATTAGATGTTAAAAGTTGGCCAATGAAAAAATCTCTCCGTCTTCTTTGGAGGCCTTCCCATTTTAAAAGACGAAATTTTAGTTTAAGTTCATATTCTTTGTATGTTAATATTGGCCGATGACGAAGTTACCGTCGATTTCCAAGGCCTCCCATTTTCATAAGACGGATTTTTGTTTTTAAGTTATTATTTGAGTCATTTCCAAGGACTCCCATTATTTTGAAGTATCTTTAAAGGTACCCAGAGTTGCTTCTCATTGAAGCTATTCGAATGAAGTTCAAATTATATTCTTTATTTATTATTTTGTATATATTGACGTTAGGCAACCCTTAGGCCATTTCTTATATTGTTGTTTTATTTTATTATTTGTGTGCATTACATGTTTATTATACTTGTATATTATTGTTATCTCCTCCTTAATTTTTAAAAATGAATTCAGTTGGGACCCATAGTTGTTGATTTCGAAGGATGTCAACATTGAGAAGGCATATATATCAAAGAACAAATGTTATAATTGAAAATGTGTAGAAGATAAAATTCATTAAAGAGTAAGAATTTTACAATCTTCCATGTTTTTAATATATGTGACAATATCAAATTTCTAATATTCAGATTGTAGAAATTGATCGTTCATAATCTTAAAAAGGCCATGGATTACCATGTGAAGTGTGGGTAAGCTATCTAGGTCTATCATAAACCACTCCCTATGGGATTCGACCCCAACCTATTGATTGGAGTTATTGTTGATGATCGATTGTACGCTGATTTGTAGAGCGTACATTTAAGCGTTATCAGTCTACATGGACCTAAGCCGTCTGAAATGATGTCAGAAATATTCTAAGGCCTATCGGGCCCAAAATATCCAAATCAAAGGAAATAACTAGTGTACACCTAGACTAAGGCCAAACATGCTCAAACATAACAATATAAAGTACCAAAACTGTAACACCTCAGATTCGAGAAGACAGAAAAATTTCAAGTTTTAAAAATTTACTGCCATTTCCTACGGGGCCATCCACAGCCCATGGAATGGCTCACGGACTGTAGGTCAGGTCCATGGTTGGCCATTCAGTCTCTCCAAAAATGCCAAGTCCAATACTTTTTCAATGGTTCAGCAAGATGGTCCGTTGTCCAACGCACGAGCAGTAAATCAGTACCGTAGGTGAGTCCCAGACTCATTTAGGTTTTGAGGTTGAAAGTTGAGGACCATGGTTGGGACCCACGGCCTGTCGATTGGACCACGACCCGTGGGTGGGTCCCATCGTTGGAGGTCCTGATTCTCGAGTTTCAAACACCAGACAATGGATGAACTGGATGGTCCATAGGTCTTCACCGTAGATTGTGTTCGATAGTTATTTCTTAGGGGCTTTTGGATCTTTTCGTAAATATTCATGCCTAATACTATGTCATTTTTCCCTTCACTTAAAGTCCCATATAAGTGTTTTAACCTCCAAATTTCCCCAATCGAAATCATTCTCTCAAATTTATAAAAGAAGAACAAGATTTCCTCTCAAAATATTTCTCTCTAGAAAGCTTAAAGAAGAAGGGATCAATCTAGGGTTTAAAGCCAAGTCTTCAATTCCACCATTAAAGGCAAGCTTTTGGCATTAAGGTATTATAGTTTACATCCATGGAGTCTTTTAATCCACGGAGTCCCCAAATTCTCTAATTTTCAAAGTTAGAAATCCCCAATTGAGTTAGAGTTTTCTTCTATGTTGTGGGTTCTCTTGATTATTCATTTAATTGATTAATTTATGATCTCTTATGGATGAATTGAGTTAATCTCATGCTTTTGTGATGATCCCCCATGAACCCATGTAATTCCAATGTTTTGCAAGTTATGATGATTTAATGTGAGTTTTGAATTATGAAAGAGGAGATTATGAAATCAAGCATGTTATTATGAAATTGACGTAAATGTTGTAAAGATGATTTGAGAGTGAAGTATCAATGATGATGTTGTTGTTGTTGTGTTGTTGAAAGGATTTCTCACATAACACATGAAAACATGATTGTGAAAGGTTTTTTTTGACATATTAAGGGTTCTTAGGGTTGAAAGGTCTTCTCACCTAAAATGAACCAATGTTAAGGAGATATTCTAATGTTGAGGCAAGAGGCGATCACCCATGCTCTCTATTGAAAGATAAGAGGTGATTACCCATGTCACTTTATGTAAGGAAAAGAGGCGATTACCCATGTTTCTTTAAGAGCTAAGAAGTAAATGATTAATAACTATTCCGTGGAAGTTAAGCTTAGTACCGAGAGGACAAGTGGGGATTTCCCATGTCCCATAAACTATGTTCCAACATAGGATTGTCTAGATAGACATTAGCTAGTGGATCTACAAAATCTAGAAGTTCATGGTCCTTACTTTGGCAAGTAGGATAACCCCTTTTCAATGTGGGGCATACACTTGATTCCATGATAATAACTCTCATGGTCTTATATGTCGGTTAAGGCTACTTCCCACAAGACAGTTACGATGAACTAAGGTTACTTAAAAGAAGTATCTAAATCATTTTAAAGATGATGACTATGTGCATTGACCACATTTTATGACCCATGTTTTTTTTAACTCTTTATCTCATGTTTTAGCTTGGTCATTGCATCTCATGAAGGTATCTCTTTTAAGTATGTTTTCAAATGTTTTATGCATGGCTATCATACTTGGTACATATTGTGTACTAACACATACTGTTGCCTACATATCCCCAAATGTAGGGTACGACAACCAGGGTTCCCAGTTTCATGGCTAGAGTTCGTTGATGAGATTTTGAGGATTGGTGATTCATGCTTTGAAGATTGGACATTTATTGTTTTCAGTCCTTCCTTACTTTATGTTTTGGAACATGATGTATGGGCTTTGCCTAGATTCATTCTTATGTACTAGATATCTTTGAGATGATGTTTTGATTTCCGCTATTTTCTATAAGACCTTGATATATTGAACTGTCTTTAATCTCTTTATTCTATTTCTTGTATGATGGATGGTAAGTGACTTGTATGGGGCCTCTCGGGGTCTTATACGCCATGTTACACCTAGGGGCTACCTTGGGTCGTGAAAAACTTGGTAATCAGAGCATATGATTTAGAAAAGGCCGAGGAAGTCTCATAAGCAATGTCAAGTAGAGTCTTGTTCATAAGTGTGAAGCACGCCACATTTATGAATTAGAGGCTATAAGATATTTAGGAAACTCATATTCTTTCATTATTCTTAAGTCATGCGATAAAGTTTAACTCTATAAGGTCTCTCTCCTAATCCTTATCCCATGCTCTACACGATATGGCTACTTGAAGAACTTATGCTAGAAGGAATGTGGGAGAGAATGCGAATCAAGAGGCTCCTCCTCAAGCTCCTCAAGTTCCGGTCGAACCTTTGGCCGAGTAAGTGGCTATTACAAAATTTAGGGCTACTTTTCAAGTATTGGCTCAAGCCATGATGGCCCAAACCAATAGCGAGGTTGCAGTCCCTGTGAACCCAAATGTGGGTACGATGACATTTATCGTGAGGGACTTCACTAGAATGAATCCTCCAGAATTTTATGGTTCTAAGGTTGAGAAAGATCATCAATAGTTCATTGATGAGGTTTACAAGGTGTTGATGATCATGGGAGTGACACCGGTGGAAAAGATAGAATTAGCCGCTTATCAACTTATGGGTGTTGCTCAAATTTGGTTCAACCAATGGAAAGAGGGGAGACTGGAAGATGCGGGTCCTCTCTATTGGGAAAATTCAACATTGCGTTCATCAATTGGTTCTTTCCCATTGAGATGAGGGAGGAAAAGGTTCTTGAATTCATAAACCTTCGTCAAAGGAGTATGAGTGTGAAGGAATATGCTTTGGATTTCATACAATTGTCTTAATGTGCTCATACTATGATTGTCGATCCTACGGCAAGGATGAGTAAGTTTGTTTCGGGTGTGTCTAAAATGGTGGTTAAGGAATGTCATACCGCTATGCTTGTCATTGTTATGGATATCTATCTTCTCTTGGTTCATACTCAACAGATAGAAGAGAAGAAACTTAAGGAAAGGTCTAGGGAGGCAAAGCGAGCTAAGACTGGTGATGGTAACTTCTCACATCATGGTCCGATGGACAAGGTCGTTCTATGTTTCGACAAAGGTTTTCTGGTCAAGGTTCTTCCAATGCTCCTTCTAAATTAAACAAAGAGAGGGTATCTAACCCTAAGCCTCAAGGAGTAAGTGGTAATGGGTCCTTGTTGCCTACTTGTGCTAAGTGTGGAAGGAAGCATGACAGCAAGTGTCTAGCAGGTTCCAATGCTTGTTTTGGTTGTGGTAAGATGGACCACAAGATAAGTGATTGTCCTTCAGTTGCTAAGAATGATGGGGAAAATTGTCGAAAGGTTCAGCCTAATCTTTCATCTGGTCTTAGTTGGAGTTAGAAGCAAAAAAGATTTTATGCACTTCTTACTTGTGGTGAGCAAGAGGGTTCTCCCGATGTGGTTACCGGTATGTTGAAAGTCTTTCAACTTTATGTTTATGCTTTACTTGAACCCGGTGCTACCTTGTCTTTTTTGACGCCATATGTGGCTATGAGGTTTTCTATTCTTCTAGACGTGTTGTTAGATCCCTCTTTTGTCTCTACTCCTGTTGGTGATTCTATTTTGGCTAAGAGGGTCTATAGAAGGTGTCCCGTCTCCTCGTCCCATAGAGTTACTCTTGTTAATATGGTAGAGCTTGATATGCAAGCCTTTGATGCTATCCTTGGTATAGATTGGTTACATTCATATTATGCTTCTATTTATTGTAGAACTCGTGTAGTAAAGTTTAAGTTTCCAAATGAGCGCGTCCTAAAGTGGAAAATGGGGAAATTTTATGCCTAAGGGTAGTTTGTCTCTTGTTTTAAAGCTAGAAAGATGATTTCTAAAGGTCGCATATACCATTTAGTTAGGGTGAGGGATGTGTTTTGACATCCAATTTTGGTCTAACATTTTAAAAATTCGTAACTTTTAAGTTTTATTTATTCAATAGTTAATTTTAATTACATTATTTTTTTATCACAGCTGGTTGAATACATTCAAATATTTGTTCATTGTGATTAAATCACTATTTCTGTTAAATTGCATTTGTTACATGTCATTGGTTACATTCATTACTTTTTTTTTAATATTCATTTTATTCATTACATTTGTTAATATTTATTTTGATATGTTGCACAATCTAGAAATTCATTCAAATATGGATAAAATTTCATACACAGATACTGTATTAACCGATGATTTTGGCCCACAGTTTTAAAATTTTGATATTGTACTATGAAGGGTTTTCAATTTCATATTTAAACAATAACTTAGTCTTTAAGTCAAGGGTGGTGAAATAATTTTCAGAATTTGAGAGAGAGTTTCCAAAATTAATAAAATATTAAAGAGTCTCTCCTTCCCTTTAATTTTTTGGCTGCCACCACCCTGGAATCCAGCGAAGCTCCGGCAACACAAAACCCCGATCCAAAAATCCCCAAGCTTCCTTCCCCTCTCTCTTTGTTTGTTGTTTGCTGCCAGCAGCGACAACATTACCAAATGACCACCTGAAACAGCCAACAACGACCCATTGTTCTCACCCATTTTTCTCCGACCAAACAACCCATCTTCTCCGACCAAAACGCAGGCAAAAAACCAGCTAACCAAAAAACCCCATTTCTTTTTTTCTCTGCCGCTACAACCAGCAGCAAACTACAGCCAAACGACCACCAAACCACCCCTGTTCTTCCTCGCTCAACTCATCGGTAAACCACCACCCAAATCCCTCTTCCCTTTTCGAGCGAACCAACTAAAAGACCACATTTCCCTTTGTTTTCTCCCTTTTCCAACGAGCAAGACCACCATGACACCACCGCGATCTTCAAATAGAGCTCGAAATAAGCCAACCCAGCTGGTCAGCAGCTCACACGAGCTAACCATACCTCAATCGAACCAGCTTCAAGCTGAAACAATACCATCTCCGCCAGAGCAACCATCAAGCACACCACCCAGTGTGGTTTTCGAAGGATGGCTAACACCTTCCCTTCGAAATAACTTGAACCCCTTACCTAGAATCTAATGGTTTCGTAGATCATTTAATTGGTTTCCTAGTTTTACCTAAAATTAGGTGGTGACTCCTTTAAAATTTGTTTATTCTTAAAATTCTTTCTAAATTGATTTAATTGTTTATTTTTTGAGTCATCACGACGTTTCTCCCTATTTGAATAAAGTAGGGATGTAAACAGAATGGTGACTCTGCTGAGGATATAGAGGTTCTAACCATTATGAGTTCATGTTTTCAAATTGAGGAGCATTTTCTTTTATTGTGTTATACCTTGTATTTTGTATATTTTGTTGATTATTTGTATATTGTATTTGTTGTTTATTCATTTAACTATATGTATATTGTTATTGCATTTCATGGCATAATTTCCGTCAAATGGCAAATAGAATGCATTAGGACAAATGCAGTTACGTGACTTTACATGGCTGTCCTTCAGAAAAACACTTTCGAATTCTTTTGAAGTGATAAATGAATAGTTGGCTTGTGGTCATCCAACGTCATTTATTATACTTCACCCCATAGTTTGTATGACTCGGGTAACCAGGTCTTGTCTAGACCACTCTTAGTTAGCTAGTGTAGAGCGAAGCCAAAACCTCGTATTTAGCGCATTTGCTCAAGATGACACAACACTCAAGGCACATTTGTATATGACATGCATTCATTGTTTGTATGTTATGTGATATACATATTTTACATGAATATGTTGTATGATAGTCCATTATTTCAAAGTTTTTTTTAGAGCTTCATAGACATAAATATCAAGTCACTGTCAAGTCACTTTTACCTTTTGAGTTGTTTTTTGAAAGCTTGAAGGTTATTGCTCGTACGGAGCAACAAGGGACAAAAGAACTTGCGAAAAATGATTTTTTGGATTTCACAAGACAATAATAACCGGTCGAAAAGAGAAATCAGGGGAGTCTTTAACTATGAGGTCGCACTTACCTATTTTTTTTGTTATGCATGTTGGCCCAGCTTTCACAAATTTCTGATATTTTTGCAGAAAAACCATCCCCGACAACAGTCGGGGATGGTGATAATAATGTATAGTTGTTGTAAATAATTGGAAGTATACACAGTTTGAAGAGACATCCAAAAAAAGAATACAACAAGTGGTTACTGTTGAAATTCGGAGACCACATTCAACACACAGTACAAAGATGGACAGTTAAGAGGATGCAAAACATATTGGTGCAAACAGTCAGAATACACTATTTGACTAAAGATGTCAGCGGCACTATACTTACAAGTCATCACTCTAAGTTTGTCTAAGTTTTTGAATAATTTTATACTCTATCTGAACGAACTACGCGAACCTGATTTCTTATCTCGGTGAGATACGTAGGCAACCTTTCTTGGGTTCGGTATTCATTCTTTCAATTTTTTTTCGAAAAAAATCAAATAGTTTGTGCATATTTTCAAAGGAATATCTAAACGAACTACGCGAACCTGATTTCTCATCTCGGTTAGATAGGTAGGCAACCCTTCTTGGGTTCAATATTATTTTATCCAAAAGTCAAAAGAAAAATAAAATAATACATTGTGAATATTTTTTAAGGCATATCTGTATGAACTGCGTACACCTGATTCTCATCTCGATGAGATACGTAGGCAGCCCTTCTCAGGTTCAATATTCATTCTTTAAAAAAAAACATTGTGTACATATTATAAGAGTCATGTCTTCAGCTCAAATGGGACCAATGCAGTAAGGAGCATGTAAAAATATGTGATATGATGGAGAGGACTGACTTTGTGGTAAACTATAAACTCTTTTGGTACCTCTCATTTGTATTTTTGTGATTCTTGAAATTCTCTTGGGGGTGTTGATAAGTCCACAAATTGGACTCATTCAGGGCTATATTTTAATAGAAATTGTGTCCTCAAATGCTAATTTTATCTCAATATCTGATGAAAACCCTTAAGTTTAAGGTATTTGATGTTTTAAGGAGAGCATGGACACTATGTCGCAAAAAGGAACGAAAAGGCTGAAAAGAACGAAGAAATGAAGGCCTGAGGATCGCCGAGTCCACTTGGCGAGTCGCCGAAGGGTCTTACTTCTCCTTTTGTTCCAGTGTGCTGAGCCCTGAAGAAAAGTATCAAGTCGGCGGAAAAAGGGAGCAGTTAGAGCATCGCCGAGCAGTTCTGCGAAGCAATACTATACCGCCCAATAACCCAGAGCACGATGATGCTGAAGGCTGGTACAAGACGGTGATGAATTACACCAAAGGGCAAATCGCCGAGTTGATCGGTGATTCCGACTAATGACGCCGAACGATCCACTGCAGCACAAATCTGTGATAACTATAAATACTAGTTAGAGTTTTTAGTTTTAGCGTGGAAAAATTATTATAATTTTCACTTAGAGTGGAACAATTATGATAATTTTCACTTAGAGAATATTAGATTTTACTATTTTTGCTCTGAGTTTGAGAGGGTTTTGAAGACTTGAAAAAGAAGAGGGTTTTGAAGACTTGAAAAAGAAGAGGGTTTCATCTCCAAGGATTTGGACTTGGGTCTCTTGGATTCTTCATTCTTGGCCTGTAACAAGACTTAAATCTTCATACCCATTTTAATGCAAGCTCATTTAGGTATAAATTTCTATCTCTTGATGTATGGCTAAAACCCCCAATTCTTGGGGTGTGATTTAGCAAATATGGGTTAAGATAATTGTTGGGTCTTTCTTGTTGATAGATTAAATGTAGTTTAATGGTGATTTCGTCTAGTAGTTGTGGTTCAATCTAATGGATTTGTAGTTGCAAATATAAGTTCACTCATGTGTTTTTGGCTTGCTCGAGAGAGAAGTCGCGAAATCAAGACCACTAGATTAATGGCCTAAGGAGTGGGTCGACATGAGGCTCAACTTGAGAGGGTGAGCCCTAGCCCCATATCCTAACACTCAGCTCGAGAGAGTGCGTGGGTAAGGCGTAGGCTGGTCTTTATGCGGCAAATGGGTGTCCGAGAAGAACATATTTGAAACGGGGTAAGTTGCTCGAGAGAGAGCTTATCCCCCTTAAAGTCTAGCCTAGTCACAATTATTCTATGAATCTTCTATCGAAAGTAGGTACCCAAAAATCTAGCTTAACCAGTATTCCCGTCACATCCCAAGGATCCCCTTTCATTACTTAGAAACCCTTGTTGATTTTGCTGTTTTTACTTACTAGTGAGAAAAAACCCCATTGTTAACTGACACTCTTGCATCCCCCTTATATTTACAATGTTTTCTACTCATTAATGTCTTTAGTTACGACTAATTAGAATGAAATTCTAACTTTCTATTAATTCTCAAAACCACTCCCTTGGGACACGACCCCAACCCTTGGTTGGGTTACTATATTATTGCACGATCTTAGACACCCAAACTATAAGACGTGCCATTGATTACGCATATATCAAAATGGTGCCGCTGCCGGGGAGTGGTGTTATTGAGAATTTTTAGATTAGTAGAATTTTTGTTCTTTTTAGTTATAGTTTACTAACTTAATTTTTAGTTTTGTTTTGTTGGTTTGTCTGTATCCAAGCAGAGTAAGCGAGCAGTACTCGGGAGCGAATGAAGTTTCCTCCATTAGAGGTAATGATGTTCCGGGATCGTATCCTCACCTTTAAGAAATCGGAAGGTGAATAGATCCACAAGTCATGGGCAAAGGATTAATGACCTGATCACTCAATGCCCAACTCATAACATTCTTGACATGACACTCTAAGCAGTCCCAGAAACAAGAGGGTGGTCGACCAACTCATTCTGGGAGGCCTTACAAAATAGTCATATGTGAAAGCAGCCCAACTGCTTAATCAAATGGCTGAAATGCACCAAGAGGTAGACAAAGACTTCATGTTGGCCGCCCTAATGACTAAGATTGATGAGTTGGCCAAAAAGATGGTGAAGATCGAAGTCCAATACAAAAGGAAGGATAAATACATCCCTCCTAATGAGCGAAGAAATCCCAACGGCAATGAGATTAAATGCCTTGAGGGCATGCTCTCAATCATTCTCCACAAGGTAACTGAGCAAGACAGAAAGCTGAAAGAAATAAAGGAAGACATTGAAGGGATGAAGCGATTGATTTGGTCTCAATCCAGAGCTGTCCAGCTGCTTGAGAGCCTTATGGGTCATGCGTCTCCCGATCTACACTCGCAATAAAATAGGGCGTTGCCTATTGATACTATGGCTAACCCCAATAATGGAATTTGACAACTGACATGCGTCGTGCCACGACATTAACTAAGGCGCTGTTTTGGAGGCAACCCAAAACATTTTTAAATGCTTTAGTGTTGTCTCAGAAATAACGGTGTATTGAATGTACAAGTTAAAGTGGGGAGAGTGGGTGGAAATTGCGTTTGGCGAGTTAATAATTCCATTCAGTGAATCGTCGAACAGGTTGGCATTCACGATGAAGACCGCCGTTTGAACACTCACTTTGACTGAAGGTTTTGTAAAACTCAGAGAGCCAAATGACCACTTGGCGTGTCGCCGATTGGATCGGCGAGTGCCACTAATGTAGCCGAATGGGCACAAACTGGACGATTTATAATGGCCAAAAGTCCTAGAATTTGAAATCCTTCACTTTCCTTCGCTATTAATCTTCAGAAACTCACACCAAGGTAGTATTTTCCCTATTTTAGCATTATAATAGTATTTTGGTTAGTTGATTTGTGCTCGAAAGTGGATTTCTTTGTTGCCTAGCTTTTCAATCACATTTTAATCCGCACAAAAGGTTAGTTCTCCGAACCCCATGTATATTTTTGAATAGTTTGTACTCTTTTGCAATGATTGTATCTTATTGATATGTGCTGGGCCTCTCTGATAGGATTATAATGCTTAAATGCCTATTTAAATCAGAAATCTGGCCGGTATTGATTTGATAGTCAAATGCTCATAACTTGTGTGTTTTTAAATGATTGAAATTATATTGGGGTATGCTTGCGTGCTGTTTAGATTGATTGGGTGGAATCTGAGTAGCCATTGTTTGTGCTAAACAACGAGAACGGCTCAATGATAGAGAGGGGGATGCCACTCTTAAGAGAAAATATCGTCAAATGACCAAATTTGGCAAATCCGGAAGAAAACTAAGTATCCCGGGGCAATGGGTAGTGCGGGCCTTGTTTGAATTTCGTTAGTACATGCTTTTATTTTATTTTTGGGACTTGCAGGATTGAATTCGGGAAGGTGTATTGAAAATGGGCACGTTGGGCCATTTGGCGAGATGAGTCAAGCTTGCTGAATCACTCGACGGTTCACCTATTTTCTCCATCTCGCATTTCATTTCGTGTCAAGTTTGTGGTTTGAGTCTGTAACTTTCGGCGAGATGCCTGCCTTCACCGAATGCACTCGGCGAATCACCAAAAGTTCTCTTTATCACTCTTTATTTGCCTCCTGATACCCTTATGCACTGCAACTTTCAGCGGACAAACCCTTGCTCGCTGAATAATACCTTCCCATTGCCGACTTGCTATGATTTGAAGCCAACCCTTTCGGCGAGCCCGAATTAACTCGCCAAAGAGGTTTGGCGACTCGCCGATCCACTTAGCGAGTTTTCCTGCAGAAGATTGCCTGTGCTTCTACTTGATTTGTCTCCTAACTTTTCCCAATCATTTCCAGATATGACTAAACCTAACAAAGTAGGTAGCAACACACCACCCCGAGGCAAAGAAAATGGGATCACGCTCAACGAGGATGCAGTTTCATCCAGGAACAAGGCCACTAAACTTTCGACAACTGGTGGGAAAGGCAAGGGGAAGGACAAAACCGTTGAGCTATCAGATGCAAGCTCCAACAGTACTAGTTTTTACACCAAAGACCCAACAACATATGACAGTGAGAGTATGGGTTCAGATGAAGATGAACTGATGGAGGCACAGAGGAATGAATTACGATCTAAACAGCTAAACAACCCATCTCGGATCAGAAATCCTCGATCCACCACTCCGACTCCTCCAGTTTTAGAGCAGGCAATAGTAATGGCATCTCCAGTACAAGCCCCCCACCTAAATCAATGAATAGATTAAAGTCTGAGGGGCTGAGAATGATCATTGAGGAAAAATGGCTATCCATATATGGGGTGATTGATAGGTATCCTGAGATAATAGAGTGCCTGAAATATGACAAATTCCAAACCTTCACAAAACCCCGTGGCTCTTATATACCAAGCTGGGTCAGAGAATTTGACAATGCATACAGTGTATTGGTACCTCAACGGAAGAGGCTGGTATCGCATTTCAAAGCAGTTGACTGCATGGTTGTCAGAGGAAGGAAGGTAGCTTGTGACAGTGAGGCTATCAACACAGTCTTGGGTATGTCCGATAAAATTAATGATCACTGCCATCACTTGATCAGAACAGAGAAGCTGGATGCGGTGAAAAAGTGGTTAGTCCTGCTAATCTCAGATGATAATGCTCCGAAATGGTTAGCAGAAGGTGTTTCGATTGAAAAGAAAGATCTGAACATAGCTGCAAGATACTAGTTCGGGTTCATCAACAACACAATTATGCCATCACAGAATAAATCAGTCCTTCGCCTTGCCAAGGCAGCTTGTTTTGGATGTATCATAGAAAAAACCAAGAGAAATCTAGGGATGATAATTGCTTATGATATTCTTATGCGTGCAAAGCAAAGCCAGACATCTCTTTCTTTCCTGATATTAATCACTGTATTGTGCAAAAGTGCTCGGGTGTATAGAGATGCAAAGAAGGATATGGAATTGGTTGCCACCGCCTCCACCAGTATCTGAAAGATTGAAGCCAAATATCTTAAAGACCAAGCAGAAAAGAAACAGAAAGAAGTTGTGGCCTTTGGATCTATACCTGCAGAGGAATCTTTGCCTACTCCGGCCCCTGGGCCTTTAGGTATATATGATGCCATTACCACTCCTGCTGACCCTCTAGGTCTTTCTGCTACCTCATTACCACTAAGACCTACTATTGTCGTTGTCTCCAGTAGGCCGATCACTCAGGCATCCTTGATCCGGATGGGACAACTTTCCCAATCTTCTAATTGTCGGACTGCCAACAAAGAAAGCTCCATTCTAGGCATGATCCAGATTGCCCTAAATGATGCTGTGACGCCTTTGAACACTACCATTGATGCCCTAGCGGCCAGGATAGCAGTGTGTGAACACAACCAATGAGCCACAGAGGAGGTAACAACCTTAAAGACCGCCATTGCAGAATTGAAGAAAGTTGTGGACTACCTAAAGTCCAGTACTCTGTCCATGATCTTTGGAACAGTGGAAATTCCAGATGTGCACAAAATGCCTTAGACTACCACAGGAAATGGAGATGGCATAGAGCATACAGCCGATCCCGAATCAGAGGCAGAGACTGATGAAGAGATGTTTGAGGAAGCTGCAGTGGATGACATAGCCGAGACTAAAGAAATCATGATAGATGCTGTTGTGTAGGCTTCCTTGGCAAAGGCTGCTGCTGGATCCAATGAAGCTGGTCCTTCTGGAGGTCACTCTAGGCACTGAAGCCTAGACAGATGGAGCGACCGATTAGCCGGGATCACCTCTTTACCTCCTTCTCTGTCTTTCTTTATTTTACATTCCAGATTCTGTGTTAATTGTATTTGAGGACAAATTGCTTTTATTTGTGGTGGGGTGAGGCCCACCTTTTGTGTGCTATTTGTGACTCATGTTTTTGCTTATGTATTTGGGCTTTCAGCTATTATTATGTTAAATACTGCTTTCTGTGGATGTTTGAGCTTACGTCTCCTTTTATTTTAAATTGCAAAAAGATTTTGACCCTTCCGAATTTTTTTGATTTTTTCGCACTTTTTTGCCACCCTTTATTTGCTCTTGAATGTGGCTGTTCTTTTCCAAAAATTTGAGTCTCGGTTCCAATCAATATCAATGACTAGAATAGTGCTCTCAATCGAACGAACATGAATGCGCAGCTACGATGAGGCCAAAAGAAGTTGCATAGACAATATGTGAACTCTTTGCATCTCGTTATGACTAGCCTTGTATCAAATTGATTCTCTTGTGATGATCATTGCACACTAGCGAAAGTGTGGAATGTTGTTTAACTTATAGTGTCAATGCCTAGTGTGATGAGCTTACCTGTGAACTATGCATGATAATTTGCCCCGTTGGTCCGGTCAAGTGAGTGATGCTATCTCTTGATATGATTTTAGGCAACTTCTACGAGTGTAAGCCAATTTGACATATACCTCTTTAGTGACCTACCTTGTGAGCGTGTGATTCTCTCTTGAACACCCTTTGAGCCTTACCTCTCTTTGGAGAAACTTGATGAAAACTAGAACTTTCTTAATCCATCACCCATGATCCTCATGAAGTTGTGGTTAGTTTGAATAGCCAACTTAGGCCAAAATCCTAAGTTGGGGGTGTGGTAAAAAGAGAAGGCAAATCAAGAAGTGCAAGAAAGTCCCTCCTACCCATGGTTTTGAGGAAAATGGAACCCCTCCATATATATAAAAAAAAAGACAAAAAAGAAAAATAATGAAAAAAAAATTGTGTTGAAAAATGAAAGGGGGTTCCCAAACAATCCATGGAAAGTGAATAATAGGAGGACTTATGAGCACTGAAGAGAATGATGAAGGAAAAGGAAAGAAAGTGTTGGGAGCACCACATTTCATGAGGATGAAAGTCATTGAGCCTAAATGACCATACCTTTGCACTCAGCCCATTACAAGCCTTGTTAAGACCTTCGTGATCTTGAGAGAGTCGAAACAAATGTTGATCGGAAAATATAGGTAAACCTATGGGTGAAATCATGCATTATGTTCTTCTTTGTGAGTGTGAGTATTGCATATGATTCTAAAGCTTTAAACTGTGAAACCATTGTGTGAATATGGAATCATTCTTTATGTGAGGGCATTTGAACACTATAGTTGAGCTTGAACTTGCATTTGAAGCAAGTATTGTGAGCATGAGATTCGTTTATATTAGTAAGTCACAACTTGAATCTTTGAGTGTACATTTGATCTTTGCATAAGTAAATTGAGTCTTGTTGTGTGAATTCATGATTGAGTCTTGTATAGCACTATTCGAGACACTTTTTTTGAACGACTGAACTTGAGTTTATTTGAGGAGAAGCAAAAGTTTAAGTTTGGCATGTTGATGAGTCCACAAATTGGACTCATTTAGGGTTATATTTTAATAGAAATTGTGTCCTCAAATGCTTATTTTATCTTAATATCTGCTGAAAACCATTAATTTTCAGGTATTTGAAGTTTTAAGGAGATCATGGACACTACGTCGCAAAAAGGAACGAAAAGGCTGAAAAGAACGAAGAAATGAAGGCCTGAGGATCGCTGAGTCCACTTGGCGAGTCGCCGAAGGGTCTTACTTCGCCTTTTGTTGCGGTGTGCTGAGCCTTGAAGAAAAGGATCAAGTCGGCGGAAAAAGTGAGCAGTCAGCGCATCGTCGAGTAGTTCTGTGAAGCAGTACCATGCCACCCAATAACCCAGAGCACGACGATGCTGAAGGCTAGTACAAGACGGTGATGAATTACACCAAAGGGCGAATCGCCGAGTTGATTGGCAATTCCGACTAATGACGCCGAACGATCCGCTGCAGCACAAATCTTTGATAACAATAAATACTAGTTAAAGTTTTTAGTTTTAAAGTGGAACAATTATTATAATTTTCACTTAGAGTGGAACAATTATTATAATTTTCACTTAGAGAATATTAGCTTTTCATATTTTTGCTCTGAGTTAGAGAGGGTTTTGAAGACTTGAAAAAGAAGAGGGTTTCATCTCCAAGGATTTGGACTTGGGTCTCTTGGATTCTTCATTATTGGCTTGTAACAAGACTTAAATCTTCATCCCCATTTGAATACACGCTCATTTAGGTATAAATTTCTATCTCTTGATGTGTGGCTAAAAACCCTAATTCTTGGGGTGTGATTTAGCAAATATGGGTTAAGATAATTATTGGGTCTTGCTTGCTGATAGATTAAATGTAGTTTAATGGTGATTTCATCTAGTAGTTGTGGTTGAATCTAATGGATTTGTAGTTGCAAATACAAGTTCACTCATGTGTTTTCGGCTTGCTTGAGAGAGAAGTAGTGAAACCAAAACCATTAGATTTATGGCGTAAGGAGTAGGTCGACTTGAGGCTCATCCCGAGAGGGTGAGCCTTAGTCCCATATCCTAATACTCAACCCAAGAGAGTGAGTGGGGTAAGACGTAGGCTGGTCTTCATGCGGCAAATGGGTGTCCGAGAAGAACACATTTGAAATGGGGTAAGTTGCTCGAGAGAGAGCTTATCCCCCTTAAAGTCTAGCCTAGTCACAATTACTCTATGAATGTCCTATCGAAAGTAGGTACCCAATAATCTAGCTTAGCCCGTATTCCCGTCACATCCCAAGGATCCCCTCTCATTTCTTAGAAACCCTTGTTGATTTTGCTGTTTTTACTTACTAGTGACAAAAACCCCCAATTGTTAATTGACACTCTTGTGTCCCTCCCCTTTAATTTATAATGTTTTTACTCGTTAAGGACTTTAGCTACGACTAATTAGAATGAAATTCTAATTTTCTATTAATTCTAAAAACCACTCCCTTGGGACACGACCCCAACCCTTGGTTGGGTTACTATACTATTGCACGATCGTAGACACCCGAACTGTAAGACGTTTCATTGATTACGCAAACATCAAGTATTCAAGATAAGAATAAAACCAACCTCATAGTTTCATGTGCATGGTGTGGAGAGCTTTTATATAAAAATTCAATTGCATTGCACTGTTGATTTAGAACTTGGCCTGAATGTTTTTCGAAGCGGAATCTTGAGTAATGTTTGGTTTGGGAAAGGATTGTAGGATTTTTTTGACCCGATTGTGCCTTTCAAAACCTACCAAATGACATTGTTCCCTAGTTTTCCCCACTTTGAGCTTGAAGCCTTTCCTTGGACAACTACATCTTAGCCACTACCCCTTTTGATTACTTACATGCACTATCCTTTTCTTGGCACAACCTTCTTGAGTGCACTAAGAGTGTGCAAATTGTAAGAGAAGATCCATGTTTGAAGTAGCCAAAGGCAAAAGATACAAAGTCTCACAAAGTCAAGGAAGAAAAAATACAAATTCTAGAAAAATAAAAAAAAGGAAGATGGAAAGAAATAAAGAAAGACAAAAATAGCCCTATAAGGTCAATGAAAGATGAGAAGGAAAATACTCCAACAAAAGGAGAAAAATTCAAAAGAAAGGGGGTGAAATAAAAGAAAAGCTTCGAGAAGTAAGGACTACAAAGAAATCGAAACAAAATAAATGGGAGAAAAAGAAAGAAACTTTAATGAACAAGAATTTAAAAGAAGTCGAAAAAAGGGGGACAACAAAGAGGATCAGACACCAAAGGCGCATCAACCGTCAAAAGCATGAATTTAGTGTGACGCTCAAGGAGGAATTAAGTCAGTCTTATTCCAAATAAATATCATACCCGTACCTAAGCCTACATTACAAGACAATGACAAGCCCTGGATGATCTCATTCCAAATGTTCTCACATTAGTGTAGATTTACATAAAGGTCAAGCATATGGTATCACAGTTGCATGCATTGAACATTCTTGTGAGTGTGAGTGCACTTTGAAAAATGTCCTCAAATCAAATGCTTCAAATATGTGTGAAATAATACTTTTCTTGTTGTAAGGGCCCTTGAAACATGAGGATTGGTACAATTCAAAATCTTTGTTTGAAGCAAGATGAACAAATCTTGTTGATCCTTAAGTATGTTTGAGGTACCACTTGAAAATGTAGTAATTCCATTGGATTCAATCTTAGTTAGAAAAAGAAAAAGAAAAAGAAAAAAAGAAGAAGAGAAATTTACATGCGATCCTAACTCCTGGTACCAATTGTAGTTAAGACCTGACTATCTCTTCACATTCTTCATTCCTCAAAAAAAAAAAACCGGTGAGCAAACACTCACCCTTAATATTTTTCCGAAGCTTTTTTTTTTTTATATATTCTTCCCTTTAAAAATAATAATTTGGATTTCTTCTTCTTTTTGGGATGTCCTTTGTAAAAAGTGACATTAGGTTAATCTCGTCAATGTGAGACGCCTATTTTGCTTCATTGGGTTGTCAGTCCCAAATATGTGGCATATCTTTTGTCTTTAGGCTTTGAATATCACAGGAAATATGATTTTCCTATTTCATCATGTTCATATTGTATATTTTTTACTAATGATTTTATCTCAGATTCTTTGCAGTATTAATAATCTACAGGATTGGAACTACATTTGACCTGATTACTGACTCAACAGGATATGTAGGTGCCATGATGGCTTGGTAATACACACAATGTGATTTTCTTTTCTCCTTGTAATAAAAACTGGGACAGAATTTTTGAGATTATCTCAAAAATTCTCAAAAATTCACAATAAAGGTGCTATTTCCAGCAAGTCAATATTGGAGATCATTTTGAGATTTACCAAAAGTTCTAACTGGGACAATTTTTTTGAGGAAGACCTAAAAAATTCCAACAAATACTGTCAGAAGCTTGATAGTTAACATCAAATGATCCATCATCGCTCGAAGTTCAAAGTCCACTTGAAAATCTCCTGCATTGTCATGGCAAGACAGCAGCTCCTCGTACAAATCCCCAGTAAGACATGAGTTACAATGAACACAAAGTGTTCAAGAGCAAATGATAAATGCTTTCTACTGTCAAAGTGATCAGGCACTTTGTACACATTCTCTTGTGAATCTTTCCTTAAAGTTCCTTGATCAAGGGTCTAGCTAAAGCGACATTGTGTCTACTAATTGTTCCTTTTCGAATATAGGGACAATGAAAGCATCAAGATGATGACATTTTCAATACACACGAGCCATTCACATCAATACAGTTGGAGCCATCCACCTCGTTATAGTTGGACAATCATCGAGTCATCCACCTCATTATAGTTGGACAATCATCGAGTCATCCACCTCGTTACAGCTGGGCAATCATCGAGTCATCCACCTTGTTACAGTTGGACAATCATCGAGGAATCTACCTCATTACAGTTGGACAATAATCGAGCTATCCATCTCGTTACAATTGGATAGTCATTGAGCCATCCACCTCGTTACAGTGGACAATCATTGAGTAATCCACCTCATTACAGTGGACAATAATTGAGTAATCCACCTCGTTACAGTGGACAATCATCATTTCATTCATCATTTTTATTTCATTCACTGAGAGGGCCATTGCGTTTTTCATTTGCCGAGAAGGCCATTGCATTTTTCATTTCCCGAGAGGGTCATTGTGTTTTTCATTTGCCAAGAGGGCCATTGTATTTTCATTCACCGAAAAGGCCATTGCAGTTAAGTCGCATCTATTCAGAGGTGAAGGATGTGCACCCTATCTATTCCACGTTCAAGTCGGAGGAGACTTGCGTTTAAAGATATTTGCATTTAAGTTGCATCTATTCGGAGGTGAAGGATGTGCACCCTATCAATTCCTCATTCAAGTCGGAGGAGACTTGAGTTGAAAGCTATTTGCATTTAAGTTGCATCTATTCGGAGGTGAAGTATGTGCACCATATCTATTCCGCGTTCAACTTGGAGGAGACTTGCATTGAAACATATTTGCATTTAAGTTGAATTTATTTAGAGGTGAAGGATGTGCACCCTATCTATTCCACGTTCAAGGCGGAGGAGACTTGTGTTGAAAGATATTCGCATTTAAGTCGCATTAATTCAAAGGTGAAGGATGTGCACCCTATCTATTATGCGTTCAAGTTGGAGGAGACTTGCATTGAAATATATTTGCATTTAAGTCGCATCTATTTGGAGGTTAAGGATGTGCACCATATCTATTTCACGTTGAAGTCAGAGGAGGTTGGCATTGAAGGATATACATTCAGATCGTACCTATATCGGATCATTTTCATTCGTCCTACCGATGGACATACATTCATATCCTACCAATGGATAATTTACACATTCGTGATACCGATGGACATGCACTTATACTTATATCTTATCGATGGATCATTTTCATTCGTCCTACCGATGGACATGCATTTATATCCTATCAATGGATCATCTTTATTCGTCCTACCAATGGACATGCAAAATCCTACCAATGGATCATCTTCTTTCGTCCTACCGATGGAGTACATTCAAATCCTACCGATAGATCGTTTTTATTCATTCTATCTATGGACATGTATTTATTTCCTACCAATGGATCATCTTAATTTGTCGTATAGTAAGAGATGCTACCTTTTTCTTTCATTCTGTCTCTACTAATGAGTTTTATCTTTGTTTTTCGAGAACATCCGAAAGGATGCATTCTCAATCGAGCCATAGGTGTGGATTATGTGGATAAGGACGCAACACAACATGGAACCTTTTGGAAGCAAGTTGAAGATCGAGTTCCATTACATTTCAACCACACTTTTATACAAAGATCATGTGTTCGGCCAAAATCGGGTTTGCCAATTTTCTTTGTCCATGATTTCTTTCATCAATCATATCCAACGAAAGGGACAACTGTTGACACCCAATTTTGGCCTAACATTTTCAAGATTTGTAACTTTTAAGTTTTATTTATTCAATAGTTAATTTTAATTACATTATCTTTTGTCACAAATGGTTGATTACACTCAAATATTTGTTCATTGTGATTAAATCACTATTTTTGTTAAATTGCAGTTTTTACATGTCATTGGTTATGTTCATTACATTTTTTCTAAGATTCATTTTATTCGTTACATTTGTTAATATTTATTTTGATATTTTGCACAATCTAGAAATTCATTTAAATATAGATAAGGTTTCATACACAAATATTGAATTAACCGATGATTTTTGCCCACCGTTTTAAAATTTTGATATTGTACTATAAAGGGTTTTCAATTTCCTATTTAAACAATATCTTAGTCTTTAAGTCAAGGGTGGTGAAATAATTTTCAGAATTTGAGAGAGTTTCTGATATTTGCATAAATCAAGACACAACTTCCGATTCAAGTGTCTACGATCGTACAATAATTTAGTTACCCAACCATGGATTGGGATCGTTCCCAAGAGAGTGGTTCTAAGAATTAATAGAAAAATAAAAATTAGTTCTAATTAGTCGTAGCTAAAGACATTAACGATTAAAAGCATTGTAAATTAAAGGGGGACACAAGAGTGTCATTTAACAATGGGGGGTTTTGTCACTAGTAAGTAAAAACAACAAAATAAACAAGGGTTTCTAAGTAATGAGAGGGGATCCTTGGGGTGTGACGGGAATACTGGTTTAGCTAGATTATTGGGTACATGCTTTCGATGGAAGATTCATAGAATAATTATGAATATGCTAGACTTTAAGGGGGATAAGCTCTCTCTTAAGCAACTTACCCTGTTTCAAGCGGGTTCCTCTTGAACACCCACTTGCCGCATGAAGAACAACCTCCGCTCTAACCCACTCACTTTCTCGAGCTGTGTGTGTGGAGATGGGACTAGGGTTTACTCTCTCGAGCTGAACCTCATGTCAACCCACTATTACTGACCATAAATTTAGTGGTCTTAGTTTTACGAACTCCTCTCTCCCAAGCCGAAAGCACATATATGAGATTATATTTGCAACTACGACCTCATTAAGTTGTAAAGTAGTATAAACACAAAACACGAACAAAATTAGCAAACAAAAGGTGTCGGCCTCACCCCACGACAAACAAAAGCATTTGTCCTCAAATACACATAACAAAATATCAAAAAAGGACAATTAAGGAAAGACAGAGCGGGAGGTAAAGAAGGGATTTTGTCTATGCAGTCGCTCCATCTATTTGAGCATCAGTGCCCGGAGTGTTGTCATTCTGCTTCTGGTTCTCTTTTTCTTTTCGCTCAGCTTTAGCTTCTGCAGCGATATTAGCCTTAATTATACTGTCCAACTCGTGAGCTGCCACAAAGGCGTGTATCGTATTGCTGAACCCTCGAGCCCACGATGGGGAATTAGGGTCGATGGGCATCCTCCTCGTCGAATTGGCTTTCTTGTTCTTGCTTCTTGTAGTTCTTCTGAACTTTTGTGCTATTATGTGTCTGGGTGACATGTTTCTTCCAGCAACTTTTGGTCTGGCCATGTATTTTGTGCTATTGGGATGCTAGGAAGCATTGAACTATGACTCCACGCACAAATCAATCAACCAAAATACAATAGAGATGAATCGATATTGAAAATAACACTAGGTATAAGCTTGCAACGTTTGAAAATGAGGGAAAGCATAGGAGATTCAAACATTTAAACCTTTTGCTTGAAAAACCATCCAGTTCTTGCCCAATCGGCGACATTAGTCATGAGCGCCGAACCATTCGGCGTCACACCGAGTAGTATAATTCTTTGCCGAGTTTTACAGAATCGCTCAATCAATTTGGGAATCCAAATGGCGAAAGCGGGGTCGCTTAGCTAATCAGCGACTCGCCAACCGGACATTTCTCTCGCCAACCTCCTTCTTTCCAAATGCTTCTCACTCTTAATCCTGCACAATCAACACACCATTCTTTCTAAAACCAACGTAAAATAATAAAAGGTTTTGTGTTGCCTCCCAAACAACGCCTTAGTTAACGTCGTGGCACGACGCAAGTCCACCTTTAAACCTCATTCTAGGGGTTAGCTATAGTATCACTTGGCAAACCCCCTTGCTGTCCTGGATTTAGGTGAGACGAGATATGACCCATCTGGGTTTCTAACTGCTTGATTGAAACTGAATGGGAGGTCACGGTCTGGCTAAGGGTAGATACATCTTCTTTCATGCCTTTTAGCATTTTGTCTGACCCTTCAACTTTGTTGAGGATACGTGAGAGCATATCCTCAGACTTACCACCTTCTGAATCCTTAGGTTTCTGGCGCTTATGGGGAGGCACATATCTATCCTTCTCCCCATCTTTCCAATTCGGATTACGGTCCCTCCATTCACGATCTCAGTCCTTCCAGCCTTCGTCTCTGGCCCAACCATGGCTACTACCTTGCCTTGGGTAATTTGAGCGGTAGCCACCGCCTTGGTTGGCTAGAAAATTTACCTCCTCATTATACAAGGCTTCAAACTTCATCTCCACAGGCACTATCCCCCATGACATTTTTGGATAAAATATAAGGTTGCATCATGATTTTGGCCATGTTCTGGTGTCTCTCATTGTCTTTTTCAATCTGCTCCTTGGATAGCTAGAAGGTGAGAGGGAAAAGTTGGTCCTTACGAGTGTACCTTGCTCTATTGATGGTTGTCATGCCATCTAAAAGCTGGGATGCTACTACATACGGCTGCTGCATTAAGCCTCTCGGTAAGAGTTGGTCAGTGACACCTTTGTTTACCGAGTCCAAACTCCGGTAGAAGTACTGATGTAGCACGTTATCAGGCAAACCATGGGTTGGGCATTGTACCACCAACTTTTTGAACCGTAGCCAAGTCTCGTGTAAAGTTTCTTCTTCCAGACGCATAAAGCTCTGGATTCTACCCTATGTGACATCATGTTCAAGGGACGGAAAAATCACACTTGAAATGTAGTTACCAGTTCCTCCCAAGAAGTGATGGATTCTCGCGGCAACTCGGCTAGTCATTTGCACGCGTCTCCCATCAACGAGAAAGGGATTAACCTTAATCGGACTGATTCCTGAGAGATGTTTTCTTACGAGAATGGTCCGCATATATTTACGATGTTTTGAAGATACCCGTGAGGATCCTCATGAGCCAATCCACTAAAAAGTCCCTTAAGTTGCAAGAGTTGGAACATGGTGCTCGTTATGTGGAACATTGCATTCCCTCGGCTGGGGGTAAACGTATGGTTCCAACACCTCCCATTAGGGTCATTGATGTTGGGATCTTGGATATCATTGAGATTACCGATGTCATCCTGGGGGCTCACTTGGCTACCGTTAACACTCATGCTTTCTGAAATTATCACACAAGCAGACAAAAATAACTAAAAATTAGGTGAATACACTAGAACTAAGAAGAAGAAAATTCTAATAATCTAAAGATTCTCAAATAACACCACTCCCCGACAGCGGTGCCATTTTGATATTTGCGTAATCAATACACAACTTTCGATGCAAGTGTCTATGATCGTACAATAGTTTATAACCCAACCAAGGGTTGGGATCATTCCCAAGAGAGTGGTTTTGAGAATTAATAGAAAAGTAAAACAGTTCTAACTAGTCGTAGCTAAAGATATTAATGGTTAAAAACATTGTAAATAAAAGGGGGACACAAGAGTGTCAATTAACAATGGGGGGTTTTGTCACTAGTAAGTAAAAACAACAAAATAAACAAGGGTTTCTAAGTAATGAGAAGGGATCCTTGGGATATGATGGGAATACTGGTTAAGCTAGATTATTGGGTACATGCTTTCGATAGAAGATTCATAGAATAATTATGAATGGGCTAGACTTTAAGGGGGATAAGCTCTCTCGCGAGCAACTTACCCCTTTTCAAGCGGGTTCCTCTGAACACCCACTTGCCGCATGAAGAACAACCTCCGCCTTAACCCACTCACTTGCTCGAGTTGTGTGTGTGGACATGGGACTAGGGTTCACTCTCTCGAGTTGAACCTCATGTCGATTAAACTATCAGCAAGCAAGACCCAACAATTATCTTTACCCATATTCGCTAAATCACACCACAAGAATTGGGGTTTTTAGCCACACAAGTATAAGAGATAGGAACTTATAGCAAATTAAGATTGCATTCAACTGGGTATGAAGAATTAAGTCTTGATACTTGCCAAAATCAAAGAATCCAAGAGACCAAATCCAAATCTTG
The DNA here is from genome assembly GCA_036250405.1 of Solanum raphanifolium. Classification (NCBI taxonomy): domain Eukaryota; kingdom Viridiplantae; phylum Streptophyta; class Magnoliopsida; order Solanales; family Solanaceae; genus Solanum; species Solanum raphanifolium. The sequence goes on from JAJOOE010000302.1 coordinate 26,591, forward strand.
AAGATGAAACCCTTTGGATCTTCAAGTTTTCAAAACACTCTCAACCTTAGAGCAAAAATATCAAAAAGTACTATTCTATATGAAAAATATAATAGTTTTTCGACTCTTAAAACTACAAGTCTAACTAGTATTTATAGTTTTCACAGATTTGTGTTGCGGCGAATCATTCGGCAAGGTTACTCAGAATTGCCGATCAACACGGCGATTCGCCCTTTGGTTTAGTTCATCGCTGTCTTGCACCAGCCTTCAGCATCATCGTTCTCTAGATCATTGGGTGACATGGTACTGCTTCGTGGAACTTCTCGGCGATGCGCCGACTGCTCCCATTTTTGGCCGACTTGATCCTTTCCTTCAGGGCTCAACATACTGGAAGAAAAGGCGAAGTAAGACCCTTCGGCGACTCGCCAAGTTGACTCGACGATCCTCAGGACTTCATTTCTTCATTTTTTTCAGCCTTTTCGTTCCTTTTTACGACGTAGTGTCCATGCTTTCCTTCAAACTTCAAATACTAGAAACTTAAGGATTTTCATATGATATTGAGATAAAATAAACATTTGAGCACTCAATTTCTATTAAAATGTATCCCTAAATGAGTCCATTTATTGGACTAATTAACACCCCCAACATAAACTTTTGCTTGTCCTCAAGTAAAAACTCAAGCTCAGCAGTATAACCAGGATGTCTCAAAAAGTGCTACACAAGAATCAATTATGAATGTACAAAACAATACTCAATTCACTTATGCAAGGTTCAATTGTGTAGTCAAAGATTCAAGTTGTGACACATCATTACCAAAGATTCTCAAGCTCGCAATACTTGCTTCAAATGCAAGTTCAAGCTCAACAAAAGCCTTCGAATGCCCTCATACAAATGATGATTCCATTTTCACACGCACAGGTATAATCAATTTAAAGTTCAGGAATCAGATACAATGCTCACACTCAAAAAGATTAACACGATGCATGCTTTCACCCATAGGTTTGCCCGTATTTTCCAATCAACATTTGTTTCGAGTTCCTCAAGATCACAAAGGTCTTAATAAGGCTTGTAGAAGGGCTGAGTGCAAAGGTATGGTCATTTATGGTCAGTGACTTTTATCCTCATTAAATGTGGTTCTCATAACACTTCCTTTCCTTTTCCTTCATCATTTTCTTTAGTAATCATAAGTCATCCTATCATTCACTTTCCATAGATTGTTTGGGAACCCCATCTCTTCTGTACTTTATTCCACAACTATTTTTTTCTTTTTCTTTCTCTTTTCTCTCTTTGTTTGTTATATGGAGGGGTTCGATATTTCTCAACACCATGGGTTAAAGAAGACTTTCCTTGCATTTCTTGACTCTCCTTTTTCTTTTTCACCTAACCCCCAAATTAGGCTTTTGGCCGAAGTTGGCTATTCAATTAAGCACAATTCAAGAGGATTATAGGTAATGGATTAAGAAAGGTCTAGTTTTCATCAAGTTTGTTCCAAAGAAGGGTAAAGCTCAAAGGGTGTTCAAGAGAGAATCACACGCTCACAAGGTAGGTCACAAAAGAGGTATATGTCAAATTGGTTCACACTCTTCGAAGTAGCCTAAGATCATATCAAAAGAAAGTCTTACTTAGTCAACCGGACCAACAAGGAAAATTCTAAGTGGTGTTATGCATGGTTCCAGGTAAGCTTATCACACAAGGCATTGACACTTAAGTCAAACAAGACACCACACTTTTGCTAGTGCGCAACGGTCATCACAAGAGAATCTATTTGATAAATGGCTAATCACAACGAAATGCAAAGAGTTAACATATTGTCTATGAAACTTCATTTGGCCTCATTGTAGCCGTACATTTATGTTCATTCGATTGTAAGCAATATTCAAGTCATCCGTATTGATCGAAACTGATACTCAAATTTGCCAAGGAACAACCACATTCAACAACATATAAAGGGTGGCGAAAATGTGCGAAAAGTTCAAAAATTTTCAGAAGGGTCAAAATTATATTGCAATTTAAAAATAAAAGGAGCCGCAAGTTCAAACATCCATAGAAAAGCAGTATTAATACAATTTTAAATAGAGCAGCCCAAATATAAATAGAAAACATGAAAAAAATTAGCACACAGAAGGTGTGGGCCTCTCCCCACCAGAAACAAAAACATTTGTCCTCAAATGCACATGACAAAATATCCAAAATGACAATTAAAGAAAGACAGAGAGGGAGGTAAAGAAGAGATTATGTCAAAGCACTCGATCCATCTGTCTAAGCATCAGTGCCCGGAGTGTTGTCATTCTACTTCTGGTTCTCCTTTTGTTTTTGCTCTCCTTCAACTTCTGCAGCGATATTAGCCTTGATTATACTGTCCAACTCATGATCAGCAACAAATGTGTGTGTCGTATTGCTGAACCTTCGAGCCCACGAAGGGGAATTAGGGTCGATGAGCATCCTCCTTCTCAAATAGGTTGTCTTGTTCTCTCTCCGTGCAGTTCTTCTAAACTTTTGTGCTCTTATGTGTCTGGGTGATATGTTTGTTCCTGTAACATTTGGTCTGGCCATGTTTTTTGTGCTATTAGGGTGCTGGAAGCATTGAACTATGACTCCACGCACAAATTAATCCGCCAAAATATAATAGAGATGCAGCGATATTGAAAATAAGACTAGGTGTTAGCTTGCAATGTTTGAAAATGAGAGAAAACATTGGAGATTCAAACATTTAAACCTTTGGCTTGAAAGACCGTCCAGTTCTTGCCCAATCGGTTACATTAGTTATGAGGTCCAAGCCATTCGGTGTCACCCCGAGTAGCAACATTCTTTGCCAAGTTTTACAGAACCCCACAGTCAATTTGGGAATCCAAATGGCGAAAGCGGGGTCGCCGAGCTTAACGGCGACTTGCCAACCGAACATTTCTCTCGCCAACCTCCTTCTTTCCAAATGCTTCTCACTCTTCATCCTGCACAATCAACACATTATTATTTCTAAAACCAACATAAAACAATAAATGGGTTTTGGGTTGCCTCCCAAACAACGCCTTAGTTAACGTCGTGGCACGACGCAGGTCCACCTTTAAACCTCATTATTAGGGTTAGCTATAGTATCACTCGGCAAACCCCCTTGCTGTCTTGGATTTAGGTGAGACGAGATATGACCCATCTGGGTTTCTAACTGCTTGATTGAAACTGAATGGGAGGTCACGGTCTGGCTAAGGGTAGATACATCTTCTTTTATGCCTTTTCGCATTTTGTCTGACCCTTTAACTTTGTTGAGGGATACGTGAGAGCATATCCTTAGACCTACCACCTTCCGAATCCTTTGGTTTATGGCGCTCATGGGGAGGCACATATCTATCCTTCTACCCATCTTTCCAATTCGGATTATGATCCGTCCATTCACGATCTCGGTCCTTCCAGCTCGTCTCTGGCCCAACCTTGGTTATTACCCTGCCTTGGGTAATTTGAGCGGTAGCCACCGCGTTGGTTGGCTAGATAATTTACCTCATCGTTATACAAGGCTTCAAGCTTCATCTCCTCAGGATTAGCACACCCGACTCCCACAACGTTGACACCACGGGTACTATCCCCCATAACAGTTTTGGATAAGATATCATGTTTCATCATGATTTTGGCCATGTTCTGGTGTCTGTCATTGTCTTTTTCAATCTGCTCCTTGAATAGCTTGAAGGCAAGAGGGGAGACTTGGTCCTTATGAGTGTACCATGCTCTCTTGATGGTTGTCATGCCATCTAAAAGCTGGGATGCTACTGCATACGGCAACTGCATGAAGCCTCCCGGTAAGAGTTGGTCAGCGACACATTTGTTTATCGAGTCCAAACTCCGGTAGAAGCACTGAAGTAGCACATTATCAGGCAAACCATGGGTTGGGCATTGTACCACCAAATTTTTGAACCGTAGCCAAGTCTCGTGCAGAGGCTCTCCTTCCAGACGCTTAAAGTTCACGATTCTATCCCTAGGTGACATCATCTTCGAGGGAGGGAAAAATCACACTTGAAATGCGGTTACCAGTTCGTCCCAAGAAGTGATGTATTCATGCGGCAACTCGGCTAGCCATTTGCACGCTTCTCCAATCAACGAGAAAGGGAATAACCTTAATCGGACTGACTCCTGAGAGATGTTTTTATACAAGAATGGTCAGCATATATCTACGAAGTTTTGAAGATACTCGTGAGGATCCTCATGAGCCAATCCACGAAAAAGTCCCTTAAGTTTCAAAAGTTGCAACATGGTGCTCGTTATGTGGAACACTGCATTTCCCTCGGATGGGGGTAAGCGGATGGCTGCAACAACTCCCATGAGATGGGGGTCATTGATGTTGGGATCTTGGACATCGTTGAGATTACCGATGTAGTCCTGGGGGCCCACTTTGCTACCATTGCTACCATTAACACTCAAGCTTTCTGAAATATTCACACAAGCAAACAAAAAAACTAAAAATTAGGTGAGTAAACTAGAACTAAGAAAAAGAAAAATTCTACTAATCTAAACATTCTTAAATAACACCACTCCCTGGCAGTGGCGCCATTTTGATGTTTGCGTAATCAATACACAACTTCCGATGCATGTGTCTATGATCGTACAATAGTTTAGTAACCCAACCAAGGGTTGGGATCATTCCCAAGAGAGTGGTTTTGAGAAATAATAGAAAAATAAAACTTAGTTCTAACTAGCCGTAGCTAAAGACATTAACGATTAAAAACATTGTAAATTAAAGGGGGACTCCAGAGTGTCAATTAACAATGGGGGGTTTTGTCACTAGTAAGTAAAAACAACAAAATAAACAAGGGTTCCTAAGTAATGAGAGGGGATCCTTGGGATATAACGGGAATACTGGTTAAGCTAGATTATTGGGTACATGTTTTCGATAGAAGATTCATAGAATAATTATGAATGGGCTAGACTTTAAGGGGGATAAACTCTCTCTCGAGCAACTTACACCTTTTCAAGCGGGTACCTCTCGAACTCCCACTTGCCGCATGAAGCACAACCTCCGATTTAACCCACTGACTCTCTTGAGCTGTCTGTGTGGACATGGGAATAGGGTTCACTCTCTCGAGCTGAACCTCATGACGACCCACTCGCACTGGCCATAAATTTAGTGGTTTTAGTTTTACGAACTCTCTCTCTCGCAAGCCGAAAACACATATATGAGATTATATTTTCAAGTACAACCTGATTTACTTCATCCACAACTACTAAATCGAATCATAATTAAACTACGATTAAACTATCAGCAAGCAAGACCCAACAATTATCTTAACCCATATTCGCTAAATCACACCACAAGAATTGGGGTTCTTAGCCACACATGTATAAGAGAGAGAAACTTATACCAAATTGAGATTGCATTCAACTGGGTATGAAAATTTAAGTCTTGATACATGCCAAAATCAAAGAATCCAGGAGACCCAAATCTAAATCTTGAAGATGAAACCCTTTGGATCTTAAAATTTTCAAAACCGTCTCAAGCTTAAAGCAAAAAATATCAAAAAGTACTATTCTATATGAAATTTATTAAAATTGTTCGACTCTTAAAACTACAACTCTAACTAGTATTAATAGTTTTCACAGATTTGTCCTGCAGCGGATCATTCGGCGTGGTTAGTCGTAATCGTCGATCAACTCGGCGATTAACTCTTTGGTTTAGTTCATCGCTATCTTGCACCAGCATTCAACTTCATCGTGCACTAGCTCAATGGGCGACATGGTACTACTTAGCGAAATTTCTCGGTGATGCGCCGACTGCTTCGCCGACTTGATCCTTTCCTTCAGAGCTCAACACACTGGAAGAAAAGGTTAAGTAAGACCCTTCGGCGACTCGCCAAGTTGACTCGGCGATCCTGAGGCCTTCATTTATTCATTCTTTTCAGCCTCTTCGTTCCTTTTTACGACCTAGTGTCCATGCTTTTCTTCAAACCTCAAATACCAAAAACTTAAGGATTTTCATCTGATATTGAGAAAAAATAATCATTTGAGCACTCAATTTCTATTAAAATGTATCCCTAAATGAGTCCATTTTGTGGACTCATTAACACCCCCAACATAAACTTTTGCTTGTCCTCAAGTAAAACTCAAGTTCAGCAGTTCAACCTGGATGTTTCAAAAAGTGCTAAACAAGACTCAATTATGAATGTACACAACAATACTCAATTCACTTACGCAAGGTTCAATTGTGTAGTCAAAGATTCAAGTTGTGACACACCATTACCAAAGATTCTCAAGCTCGCAATACTTGCTTCAAATGCAAGTTCAAGCACAACAAAAGCCTTCGAATGCCCTCATACAAATGATGATTCCATTTTCACAGGCACAGGTATAATCAATTTAAAGTTCAGGAATCAGATACAATGCTCACACTCACAAAGATTAACACGATGCATGCTTTCACCCATAGGTTTGCCCGTATTTTCCAATCAACATTTGTTTCGAGTTCCTCAAGATCACAAAGGTCTTAATAAGGCTTGTAGAAGGGCTGAGTGCAAAGGTATGGTCATTTATGGTCAGTGACTTTTATCCTTATGAAATGTGGTTCTCATAACACTTCCTTTCCTTTTCCTTCATCATTTTCTTTAGTGCTCATAAGTCATCCTATTATTCACTTTCGGTAGATTGTTTGGGAACCCCATCTCTTCTGTACTTTATTCCACAACTATTTTTTTCTTTTTCTTTCTCTTTTCTCTCTTTGTTTTTTATATGGAGAGGTTCGATATTTCTCAACACCATGGGTTAAAGAAGACTTTCCTTGAATTTCTTGACTCTCCCTTTTCTTTTTCACCTAACCCCCAACTTAGGCTTTTGGTCGAAGTTGGCTATTCAATTAAGCACAATTCAAGAGGATTATAGGTAATGGATTAAGAAAGGTCTAGTTTTCATCAAGTTTGTTCCAAAGGAGGGTAAAGCTCAAAGGGTGTTCAAGAGAGAATCACACGCTCATAAGGTAGGTCACAAAAGAGGTATATGTCAAATTGGTTCACACTCTTCAAAGTAGCCTAAGATCATATCAAAAGAAAGTCTTACTTAGTCAACAGGACCAACAAGGAAAATTCTAGGTGGTATCATGCATGGTTCCAGGTAAGCTTATCACACAAGGCATTGACACTTAAGTTAAACAAGACACCACACTTTTGCTAGTGCGCAACGTTCATCACAAGAGAATCGATTTGATAAATGGCTAATCACAACGAAATGCAAAGAGTTAACATATTGTCTATGCAACTTCATTTGTCCTCGTTGTAGCCGTACATTTATGTTCATTACGATTGTAGGCACTATTCAAGTAATATGTATTGATCAAAACTGAGACTCAAATTTGCCAAGGAACAACCACATTCAACAACATATAAAGGGTGGCGAAAATGTGCGAAAAGTTCAATATTTTTCAGAATGTTCAAAATTATATTATAATTTAAAAATAAAAGGAGCCGCAAGTTCAAACATCCATAGAAAAGCAGTATTAATACAATTTTGAATAGAACAGCCCAAATATAAATAGAAAACACGAACAAAATTAGCACACAGAAGGTGTGGGCCTCTCCCCACCAGAAACAAAAACATTTGTCCTCAAATGCACATGACAAAATATCCAAAATGACAATTAAAGAGAGACAGAGAGAGAGGTAAAAAAGAGATTCTGTCTAAGGAGTCGCTCCATCTGTTTAAGCATCAGTGCCCAGAGTGTTGTCATTCTAGTTCTAGTTATCATTTTTTTTTTGCTCTACTTCAGCTTCTACAGTGATATTAGCCTCGATTATACTGTCCAACTCATGAGCAGCCACAAAGGGGTGTGTCATATTGCTGAACCTTCGAGCCCACGAAAGTGAATTAGGGTAGATGAGCATCCTCCTTCTCGAATAGGTTGTCTTGTTCACGCTCCTTGCAGTTCTTCTGAACTTTTGTGCTCTTATGTGTCTGGGTGACATGTTTCTTCCTTTAACTTTTGGTCTGGCCATGTATTTTGTGCTATTAGGATGCTGGAAGCATTGAACTATGACTCCACTCACAAATCAATCAACCAAAATTCAATAGAGATGCAGCGATATTGAAAATAAGACTAGGTATAAGCTTGCAATGTTTGAAGATTAGAGAAAACATAGGAGATTCAAACATTTAAACCTTGGCTTGAAAAACCGTCCAGTTCTTGCCCAATCGGTGACATTAGTCATGAGTGCTGAGCCATTCGGTGTCACGCCGAGTAGCAATATTATTTGCCCAGTCAATTTGGGAATCCAAATGGCGAAAGCGGGGTCGCCGAGCTTAACGGCGACTCACCAATTGAACATTTCTCTAGCCAACCTCCTTCTTTCTAAATGTTTCTCACTCTTCATCCTGCACAATCAACTCATCATTATTTCTAGAACCAACATAAAACAATAAAAGAGTTTTGGGTTGCCTCCCAAACAACGCCTTAGTTAACGTCGTGGCACGACGCAGGTCCACCTTTAAACCTCATTATTAGGGTTAGCTATAGTATCACTCGGCAAACCCCCTTGCTGTCATGGATTTAGGTGAGAAGAGATATGACCCATCTGGGTTTCTAACTGCTTGATTGAAATTGAATGGGAGGTCACGGTCTGGCTAAGGGTAGATACATCTTCTTTCATGCCTTTTCGCATTTTGTCTGACCCTTTAACTTTGTTGAGGGATACGTGAGAGCATATCCTTAGACCTACCACCTTCCGAATCCTTTGGTTTATGGCGCTCATGGAGAGGCACATATCTATCCTTCTACCCATCTTTCCAATTCGGATTATGATCCGTCCATTCACGATCTCGGGTCTTCCAGCTCGTCTCTGGCCCAACCTTGGTTATTACCCTGCCTTGGGTAATTTGAGCGGTAGCCACCGCATTGGTTGGCTAGAAAATTTACCTCATCGTTATACAAGGCTTCAAGCTTCATCTCCTCAGGATTAGCACACCCGACTCCCACAACGTTGACACCACGGGTACTATCCCCCATAACATTTTTGGATAAAATATCATGTTGCATCATGATTTTGGCCATGTTCTGGTGTCTGTCATTGTCTTTTTCAATCTGCTCATTGGATAGCTTGAAGGCAAGAGGGGAGAGTTGGTCCTTATGAGTGTACCATGCTCTCTTGATGGTTCTCATGCCATCTAAAAGCTGGGATGCTACTGCATACGGCAACTCCATTAAGCCTCCCGGTAAGAGTTGGTCAGCGACACATTTGTTTACCTAGTCCAAACTCCGGTAGAAGCACTGAAGTAGCACGTTCTTAGGAAAACAATGGGTTGGGCATTATACCACCTAATTTTTGAACCGTAGCCAAGTCTCGTGCAGAGTCTCTCCTTCCAGACGCATAAAGTTTTGGATTCTATCCCTAGGTGACATCATATTCGAGCGAGGGGAAAATCACACTTGAAATGCGGTTACCAGTTCATCCCAAGAGCTGACGGATTCTTGCGGCAACTTGGCTAGCCATTTGCACGCTTCTCCCATCAACGAGAAAGGGAATAACCTTAATCGGACTGACTCCTGAGAGATGTTTTTTTACAAGAATGGTCTGCATATATCTACGAAGTTTTGAAGATACTAGTGAGGATCCTCATGAGCCAATCCACTAAAAAGTCCCTTAAGTTGCAAGAGTTGCAACATGGTGCTCGTTATGTGGAACACTGCATTTCCCTCGGATGGGGGTAAATGGATGGCTCCAACACCTCCCATGAGATAGGGGTCATTGATGTTGGGATCTTGGACATCGTTGAGTTTACCGATGTAGTCCAGGGGGCCCACTTTGCTACCATTGGTACTATTAACACTCAAGCTTTCTGAAATATTAACACAAGCAAACAAAAAAACTAAAAATTAGGTGAGTAAACTAGAACTAAGAAGAAGAAAAATTCTACTAATCTAAAAATTCTTAAATAACACCACTCCCTGGCAGCGGCGCCATTTTGATGTTTGCGTAATCAATACATAACTTCCGATGCAAGTGTTTATGATCCTACAATAGTTTAGTAACCCAACCAAAGGTTGGAATCATTCGCAAGAGAGTGGTTTTGAGAATTAATAGAACAATAAAACTTAGTTCTAACTAGCCGTAGCTAAAGACATTAACGATTAAAAACATTGTAAATTAAAGGGGGACTCCAGAGTGTCAATTAACAATGGGGGTTTTGTCACTAGTAAGTAAAAACAACAAAATAAACAAGGGTTCCTAAGTAATGAGAGGGGATCCTTGGGATGTGACGGGAATACTGGTGAAGATAGATTATTGGGTACATGCTTTCGATAGAAGATTCATAGAATAATTATAAATAGGCTAGACTTTAAGGGGGATAAGCTCTCTCTCTCGAGCAACTTACCCCTTTTCAAGCGGGTACCTCTCGAACTCCCACTTGCCGCATGAAGAACAACCTCAGCTTGAAACCACTCACTCTCTTGAGCTGTGTGTGTGGACATGGGACTAGGGTTCACTCGCTCGAGCTGAACCTCATGTCGACCCACTCGCACTGGCCATAAATTTAGTGATTTTAGTTTTATGAACTCTCTCTCGCAAGCGGAAAACACATAAATGAGATTATATTTTCAAGTACAACCTGATTAACTTCATCCACAACCACTAACCCAAATCACAATTAAACTACGATTAAACTATCAGCAAGCAAGACCTAACAATTATCTTAACCCATATTCGCTAAATCACACCACAAGAATTGGGGTTCTTAGCCACACATGTATAAGGGATAGAAACTTACACCAAATTAAGATTGCATTCAACTGGGTATGAAAATTTAAGTCTTGATACATGCAAAAATCAAAGAATCCAAGAGACCCAAATCCAAATCTTGAAGATAAAACCCTTTGGATCTTTAAGTTTTCAAAACCATCTTAAGCTTAAAGCAAAAAATATCAAAAAGTACTATTCTATATGAATATTATAATAATTGTTCGACTCTTAAAACTACAACTCTAACTAGTATTTATAGTTTTCACAGATTTGTGCTGCAGCGGATCATTCGGCGTGGTTAGTCATAATCGCCGATCAACTCGGCGATTCACCGTTTGGGTTAATTCATCGACATGTTGCACCAGCCTTCAACATTGTCGTGCTCAGGGTCATTGGGCGACATGGTACTACTTAGCGGAATTTCTCGGTGATGCGCCAACTGCTTCGCCGACTTGATCCTTTCCTTCAGAGCTCAACACACTGGAAGAAAAGGTTAAGTAAGACCCTTCGGCGACTCGCCAAGTTGACTCAGCGATCCTAAGGCCTTCATTTATTCATTCTTTTCAGCCTCTTCGTTCCTTTTTACGACCTAGTGTCCATGCTTTTCTTCAAACTTCAAATACCAGAAACTTAAGGATTTTTATCTAATATTGAGATAAAATAATCATTTGAGCACTCAATTTCTATTAAAATATATCCCTAAATGAGTCCATTTGGTGGACTCATTAACACCCCCAACATAAACTTTTGCTTGTCCTCAAGTAAAACTCAAGTTCAGCAGTTCAACCAGGATGTCTCAAAAAGTGCTACACAAGACTCAATTATGAATGCACACAACAATACTCAATTCACTTATGCAAGGTTCAATTGTGTAGTCAAAGATTCAAGTTGTGACACACCATTACCAAAGATTCTTAAGCTCGCAATACTTGCTTCAAATGCAAGTTCAAGCACAACAAAAGCCTTCGAATGCCCTCATACAAATGATGATTCCATTTTCATAGGAACATGTTTAATCAATTTAAAGTTCAGGAATCAGATACAATGCTCACACTCACAAAGATTAACACGATGCATGCTTTCACCCATAGGTTTACCCGTATTTTCCAATCAACATTTGTTTCAAGTTCCTCAAGATCACAAAGTTCTTAATAAGGCTTGTAGAAGGGCTGAGTGCAAAGGTATGGTCATTTATGGTCAGTGACTTTTATCCTCATGAAATGTGGTTCTCATAACACTTCCTTTCCTTTACCTTCATTATTTTCTCTAATGGTCATAAGTCATCCTATTATTCACTTTTCGTAGATTGTTTGGGAACCCCATCTCTTCTGTACTTTATTCCACAACTATTTTTTATTTTTTCTTTCTCTTTTCTCTCTTTGTTTTTTTTATGGAGAGGTTCGATATTTCTCAACACCATGGGTTAAAGAAGACTTTCCTTGCATTTCTTGACTCTCCCTTTTCTTTTTCACCTAACCCCCAAATTAGGCTTTTGGCCGAAGTTGGCTATTCAATTAAGCACAATTCAAGAGGATTATAGGTAATGGATTAAGAAAGGTCTAGTTTTCATCAAGTTTCTTCCAAAGAAGGGTAAAGGTCAAAGGGTGTTCAACAGAGAATCACATGCTCACAAGGTAGGTCACAAAAGAGGTATATGTCAAATTGGTTCACACTCTTAGAAGTAGCCTAAGATCATATCAAAAGAAAGTCTTACTTAGTCAACCGGATCAACAAGAAAAATTGTAGGTGGTGTCATGCATGCTTCCAGGTAAGCTTATCACACAAGGCATTGACACTTAAGTCAAACAAGACACCACACTTTTGCTAGTGCGCAACGGTCATCACAAGAGAATCGATTTGATAAATGGCTAATCACAACGAAATGCAAAGAGTTAACATATTGTCTATGCAAATTCATTTGGCCTCAATATAGCCGTACATTCATGTTCGTTCGATTGTAAGCAGTATTCAAGTCATCCGTATTGATCGAAACTGAGACTCAAATTTGCCAAGGAACAACCACTTTCAACAACATATAAAGTTTGGCGAAAATGTGCGAAAAGTTCAAAATTTTTCAGAAGGGTCAAAATTATATTGCAATTTAAAAATAAAAGGAGCCGCAGGTTCAAACATCAATAGAAAAGCAGTATTAATACAATTTTAAATAGAACAACCTAAATATAAATAGTAAACACAAACAAAATTACCACATAGAAGGTGTGGATCTCTCCCCACTAGAAACAAAAACATTTGTCCTCAAATGCACATGACAAAATATCCAAAATGACAATTAAAGAAAGACAGAGAGGAGGTAAAGAAGAGATTCTGTCTAAGCATCAGTGCCCAGAGTGTTATCATTCTACTTCTGGTTATCTTTTTGTTTTTGCTTTGCTTCAGCTTCTGCAGTGATATTAGCCTCGATTATACTTTCCAACTCGTAAGCAGCCACAAAGGCGTGTGTCGTATTGCTGAACCTTCGAGCCCACGAAGGGGAATTAGGGTCGATAAGCATCCTCTTTCTCGAATATGTTGTCTTGTTCTCGCTGCTTGCAGTTCTTCTGAACTTTTGTGCTCTTATGTGTCTGGGTGACATGTTTCTTCCTGTAACTTTTGGTCTGGCCATGTATTTTGTGCTATTAGGATGCTGGAAGCATTGAACTATGACTCCACGCACAAATCAATCAACCAAAATACAATAGAGATGCAGCGATATTGAAAATAAGACTAGGTGTAAGCTTGCAATGTTTGAAAATGAAGGAAAACATAGGAGATTCAAACAGTTAAACCTTTGGCTTGAAAAACCATCAAGTTCTTGCCCAATCGGTGACATTAGTCATGAGTGTCGAGCCATTCGGTGTCACGCCGAGTAGCAACATTCTTTGCCTAGTTTAACAGAATCGCCCAATCAATTTGGGAATCCAAATGGCGAAAGCGGGGTCGCCGAGCTTAACGGCGACTCGCCAATCGAACATTTCTCTCGCCAACCTCCTTCTTTCCAAATGCTTCTCACTATTCATCCCGCACAATCGACGCATCATTATTTCTAGAACCAAGATAAAACAATAAAAGGGTTTTGGTTTGCCTCCCAAACAACGCCTTAGTTAACGTCGTGGCACGACGCAAGTCCACCTTTAAACCTCATTATTGGGGTTAGCTATAGTATCACTCGGCAAACCCCCTTGCTGTCTTGGATTTAGGTGAGACGAGATTTGACCCATCTAGGTTTCTAACTGCTTGATTGAAACTGAATGGGAGGTCACGGTCTGGCCAAGGGTAGATACATCTTCTTTCATGCCTTTTAGCATTTTGTCTGACCCTTCAACTTTATTGAGGATACGTGAGAGCATATCCTTAGACCTACCACCTTCTGAATCCTTTGGTTTCTGGCGCTCATGGGGAGGCACATATCTATCCTTCTACCCATCTTTCCAATTCGAATTATGATCCGTCCATTCACGATCTTGGTTCTTCCAGTTCGTCTATGCCCCAACCTTGGTTATTACCCTGCCTTGGGTAATTTGAGCAGTAGCCACCACCTTGGTTGGCTAGAAAATTTACCTCATCGTTATACAAGGCTTCAAGCTTCATCTCTTCAGGATTAGCACACCCGACTCCCACAACGTTGACACCACGGGTACTATCCCCCATAACATTTTTGGATAAAATATCAAGTTGCGTCATGATTTTGGCTATGTTCTGGTGTCTCTCATTGTCTTTTTCAATCTGCTCCTTGGATAGCTTGAATGTGAGAGGGGAGACTTGGTCCTTACGAGTGTACCATGCTCTAATTGATGGTTGTCATGCCATCTAAAATCTGGGATGCTACTGCATACGGCTGCTGCATTAAGCCTCCCGGTAAGAGTTGGTCGGCGACACATTTGTTTATCGAGTCCAAACTCCGGTAGAAGCACTGAAGTAGCACGTTATAAGGAAACCATGGGTTGGGCATTGTACCACCAAATTTTTGAACCGTAGCCAAGTCTCGAGCAGAGGCTCTCTTTCCAGATGCTTAAAGTTCTCGTTTCTATCCCTAGGTGACATCATCTTCGAGGGAGGGAAAAATCACACTTGAAATGCGGTTACCAGTTCGTCCCAAGAAGTGATGGATTTTTGTGGCAACTCGTCTAGCCATTTGCACGCTTCTCCCCTCAACGAGAAAGGGAATAACCTTAATCGGACTGACTCCTAAGAGATGTTTTTTTACAAGAATGGTCCGCATATATCTACGAAGTTTCGAAGATACTCGTGAGGATCCTCATGAGCCAATCCACTAAAATGTCCCTTTAGTTGCAAGAGTTGCAACATGGTGCTCGTTATGTGGAACACTGCATTACCCTCGGATGGGGTTAAACGGATGGCTCCAACACCTCCCATGAGATGGGGGTCATTGATGTTGGGATCTTGGACATCGTTGAGATTACCGATGTAGTCATGGGGGCCCACTTTGCTACCATTGCTACCGTTAACACTCAAGCTTTCTGAAATATTCACACAAGCAAACAAAAAAAACTAAAAATTAGGTGAGTAAACTAGAACTAAGAAGAAGAAAAATTCTAGTAATCTAAAAATTCTTAAATAACACCACTGCCTGGCAGCAGCGCCATTTTGATATTTGCGTAATCAATACACAACTTTCGATGCAAGTGTCTATGATTGTACAATAGTTTAGTAACCCAACCAAGGGTTGGGATCATTCCTAAGAGAGTGATTTTGAGAATTAATAGAAAAATTAAACTTAGTTCTAACTAGCAGTAGTTAAAGACATTAACGGTTAAAAACATTGTAAATTAAAGGGGGACTCCAGAGTGTCAATTAACAATGGGGGGTTTTGTCACTAGTAAGTAAAAACAACAAAATAAACAAGGGTTCCTAAGTAATGAGAGGGGATCCTTGGGATGTGATGGGAATACTGGTTAAGTTAGATTATTTGGTACATGCTTTCGATAGAAGATTCATAGAATAATCATGAATAGGCTATAGTTTAAGGGGGATAAGCTCTCTCTCGAGCAACTTACCCCTTTTCAAGCGAGTACCTCCCGAACTCTCACTTGCTGCATGAAGAACAACCTCCGCTTTAACCCACTCACTCTCTTGAGCTGTGTGTGTGGATATGGGACTAGGGTTCACTCTCTCGAGCTGAACCTCATGTCGACCCACTCGCACTGGCCATAAATTTAGTGGTCTTAGTTTTACGAACTCTTTCTCTCGCAAGACGAAAACACATATATGAGATTATATTTGCAACTACAACCTCATTAACTTCATCCACAACCACTGAACCAAATCACAATTAAACTACGATTAAACTATCAGCAAACAAGACCCACCAATTATCGTAACCCATATTCTCTATATCACACTACCAGAATTGGGGTTTTTAGCCACATATGTATAAGAGATAGAAATTTATAGCAAATTGAGATTGCATTCAACTGGGTATCAAGATTTAAGTCTTGATACATGCCAAAATCAAAGAATCCAAGAGACCCAAATCCAAATCTTGTAGATGAAACCCTTTGGATCTTCAAGTTTTCAAAACCCTCCCGAGCTTAGAACCAAAATATCAAAGAGTACTATTCTATATGAAAATTATAATAATTGTTCGACTCTTAAAACTACAACTCTAACTAGTATTTATAGTTTTCACAGATTTGTGCTACAGCTGATCATTCAGCGTCGTTAGTCGGTATCGTCGATCAACTCGGCGGTTCACCCTTTGGTGTAGTTCATCGCCGTCTTGCACTAGCCTTCAACATTGCCATTCTCTGGGTCATTGGGTGACATGGTACTGCTTCACAAAACTTCTTGGCGATGCACTGACTGCTCCCTTTTTCCGCTGACTTGATCCTTTCCTTCAGGGCTCAGCACACTTGAACAAAAGGCGAAGTAAGACCCTTCGCCGACTCGCCAAGTGGACTCGGCGATCCTGAGGTCTTCATTTCTTCATTCTTTTCAGCCTTTTCGTTCCTTTTTGCGACGTAGTGTCCATGCTTTCCTTTAAACTTCAAATACCTGAAACTTAAGGGTTTTCATTAGATGTTCAGATAAAATAAACATTTGGCGACATAATTTCTATTAAAATATAGCCCTAAATGACTCCAATTGTGGACTCATCAGTTTCTAAAATTAATAAAATCTTAAAGAGTCTCTCCTTCCCTTTAATTTTCTGGCTGCCACCACCTTAAAATCCGGCGAAGCTCCGGCAACACAAAACCCCGATCCAAAAATCCCCAAGCTTTCTTCCCCTCTCTCTTTGTTTGTTGTTTGCTGCCAGCGGCGACAACTTTACCAAATGACCACCTGAAACAGCTACCAACAACTCATTGTTCTCACCCATTTTTCTCCGACCAAACAACTCATCTTCTCTGGCCAAAATGCAAGCAAAAAACCAGCAAACCAAAAGACCCCATTTCTTTTTTTTTTGCCGTTGCAACCAGTAGCAAACTACAGCCAAATGACCACCAAAGCACCCATGTTCTTGCTCGCTCAACTCATCCGAAAATCACCACCCAAAACCCTCTTCCCTTTTCTTGCGAACCAACCAAAAGACCCCATTTCCTTTTGTTTTCTCCCTTTTCCAATGAGCAAGACCACCATGACACTACTGCAGCTTCGACTAGAGCCAGCTGGTCAGCAACTCACACGAGCTACCCATACCTCAATCGAACCATCTCCAAGCTTAAATAACACCATATCCACCATAGCAAGCAACAAGCACAACCCTATTTCTTTTCCGACAAATAGCAGCATACAACAACACCATTAATGGCAAACTCATACAACAACGTCGATGCCAATCCAACTCTGGCGAAGCTGGAAACCCCAGTCACTAAGTTACTTTAGATCTGCTCGAGAAATCCTCACTTCCGGTACTCCAGAGTTACTTCCCATTGAAGTTAATCGAATGGAGTTCAAATTCTCTTTATTATTCATTATTGTGTATATTATTGATGTTAGGCAAATCTTAGGCCATTTTGATATTATTATTTTGTTTTATTATTTATCAATTTATCACATGTTTGTTTTACTTGTATATTGTTTTATCTCCTCCTTAATTTGAAAAAATGAACTTAGTCGGGATCAACAATTGTGGATTCTGAAGGATTCCTAACACCTTCCCTTTGGAATAACTTAAACCCATTACCTAGAATCAAATGGTTTCGTAGATCATTTAATTGGTTTCCTAGTTTTTCCTAAAATTAGATGGCGACTCCTTTTAAAATCCATTTTTCTAAAAATTCTTTTAAAAATTGATTAATTGATTATCTTTCGAGTCACCACGATGTTTCTCCTTATTTGAATAAAGTAGGGATGTAAACAATGTGGATTCCGAAACCCCTACTTTTGAGTCGGTCCCCGTGGTTAATGAGTTTTTGGAAGTCTTCCCATATGATTTACTCGATATTCCTCTCGAAAGAAATAGACTTCGGTATTGACCTTCTCCCATTTATGTAACCTAACTTTATTCCTCCTTACTGAATGGCTCCGGTAGAACTAAAGGAGTTGAAAGAGCAGTTGAAAGATTTGTTGGATAAGGGTTTCATCCTATCGAATATCTCTCCATGGGGTACTCCATTTTTGTTCGTTAGAAAGAAAGATGGTTCGTTTGTTTGTGTATTGATTATCGTCAGTTGAACAAGGGGACCATTAAGAATAAGTATCCTCTCCCAAGGATAGATGATTTGTTTGACCAACTACAAGGAGTGAGTTAATTTTCCAAGATTGACCTTAAGTTAGGTTATCACCAATTAAGGGTGAAGGAAGATGACATTTTGAAGATGACTTTTCACACTCGGTATGGTCATTATGAGTTTTTGGTAATGTCATTTGGTTTGAATAATGCTCCGACGACATTTATGGATTTGATGAATAGGGTATTTACACGGTACCTTGACATGTTTGTGATTATATTCATTGATGATATCTTGATTTATTAAAAAAGTGAGGTTGATCACATTAATTATTTGATGATTGTGTTGCAAGTCCTCAAGGACTAGCAACTTTTTGCAAAGTTTAGCAAATGTGAGTTTTTGGTAAGGTTCGTGGCTTTTCTTGGTCATATTGTTTCAAGTAAGGGTATTGAGGTACATTCTAAGAAGAAAGATGCGGTTACGGGTTGGCCTAGATCTCTATCGTGTTCGGATATTAGAAGTTTCTTGGGTTTGGCTGGTTACTACAGAATGTTTGTTGAGGGGTTTTCTTCAATTGTCTCTCCATTGACAACATTGACTCAAAGAAGGCTAAGTTCATATGGTCTGAAGCTTGTGAAAAGAGTTTTTAGGAATTGAAGGATAGACTTACTTCCGCTCCAGTGGTGAGTTTACCAGAAGGGACCGATGGTTTTGTTGTTTATTGCGATGCCTCAAGAATTGAGCTAGAATGTGTGCTTATGCAAAATTGGAAAGTTATTACCTATGATTCAAGGCAACTTAAGATTCATGAGAATAATTATCCTACCCATGAGCTTGAACTAGTGGCAATTGTTTTTGCCTTAAAGATTTGGAGGCATTATTTGTATGGTGTTCACGTGGACGTCTTTACTGACCACAAGAGTTTGCAATATGTGTTTAATTAGAAGGATCTAAATCTTCACCAAAGAAGGTAGCTTGAGTCGTTGAAGGATTATGATATGAGTGTTCTTTATCACCCCAGAAAGGAGAATGTGGTGGCGGATGCTCTTAGTCGACTATCTATAGGAAGTGTTTATCATGTTGAGGAGGATAAAAAGGAGTTGGCCCGAGATGTTCATATATTGTTCCCGATTGGGTGTTCAATTAGTGGACTCTACCAAGGGTGGTGTTATGGTTCAAAATGGTTCAGAATCGTCTTCTGTGGCGGATGTAAAAGCCAGGACTTGATCTAAATTTGGTCCAATTAAAGGAAGCGGTTCTTAAAAAGTCCGTAGAGGCTTTCTCCCAAGGGGGAGATGTAGTACTTAGATATCAAGGTCATCTGTGTGTTCCTAATGTTGATGGCTTGAGAGAACACATCTTGTCAAAATCCCATAGTTCTCGATATTCTATTCACTCAGGAGCCACCAAAATGTACCGTAATTTGTAGGAGATCTATTGATGGAATAAGATGAAGAAGGATATTGCGGAATTTGTGGCTAAGTGCCCCAATTGTCAACAAGTGAAGGTTGAGCATAAAAAACTGGGAGGTTTATCCCAAGACATTAGAATTCCTACTTGGATGTGGGAGAATTTGAATATAGACTTCATTGTTGGCTTGCCTCGCACCTGGTGACAACATGACTCAATTTGGGTTATAGTAGATCGATTGACGAAATCGACTCATTTCATTCCTGTCAAGATTTTTTATTTGGCGGAGGAGTATGCTAAATTGTACTTGAGGGAAATGGTGAAGTTTCATAGAGTGCCTTTATCCATTATCTCCGATCGTGGTACTCACTTCTCTTCTCAATTTTTGAGATCATTCCAAATGGGTCTTGGTACTCGTGTTAAGTTTAGTATGTCCTTTCACCCACAAACTTATGGGCAAGCGGAGTGTATTATCCAAACTTTGGAAGATATGTTGAGAGCTTGTGTGATAGATTTCAAGGCTAATTGGGATGATCACTTGCCTTTGATTGAGTTTGCATATAACAATAGTTATCACTCAAGTATTGGTATGGCTCCATTCAAGGCGTTATATGGTAGGAGGTGTAGATATCATAAATGTTGGTTTGAAGTGGGTGAAGTCACTTTATAGGTCACGAGTTTGTCCATGAGGCTATGGAAAAAGTTTGACTTATTAGAGAAAGGTTGAAATGGCTCAAAGTCGACAAAAGTCCTATGACGATGTTAGAAGAAGAGATCTTGAGTTTGATGTTAATGATTGGGTTTATTTGAAAATTTTGCCCATGAAAAGTGTAATGAGGTTTGGTAAGAAAGGGAATCTTAGTCCCTGTTATGTAGGCCCATAACAAATTTTGAGGCGTATTGGTGAGGTTGCTTATGAACTTGAATTGCCTAATGAATTGGCATCGGTGAATTGAGTTTTCCATGTCTCGTTGTGGAATAAATGTGTTGGTGATCCGACATCTATAGTCCTCTTAGAAGATTTGGGAGTTAAGGAGAACCTTTCTTATGAGGAAGTACCAATTGAGATTTCAGACCGGCAAGTTAAGAAGTTGAGAAATAAAGAATTTTCTTCCGTGAAAGTTGCATGGAGGAATCAATTAGTTGAGGGTGCTACTTGGGAGGCCGAGGTCGATATGATGTCCCGTTATCCTCATCTCTTTCCTTCTACCCCTACTCTAGCTTGAGGTATTGAGTTCCACATGGTTTACTCTTTTGGTGTCATGTGTCTTAGATATTCCCATGATTTCCTCATTTATACATGTTCATGAAAAAGCTTTAGTTTTGAGAAGATGAGTCAACTTGATTGATTTCTACATGTTTATGTGCATTAAGTATGAGTTACAAATAGACTTCATGATATGATGTTTTGAACATTCTTTAGCTTGGAGTAGATGTTTCCTCCTCAAATATGTACATTATGTGATTGCATTGATGTTGAGCTATTAGATTTAAGTTCTTACCCTCCGTATGATCTCTTGAATCTCATTTGAGGATGAATTATACCTAGGGGAAGCTAATGTAACACCTCGGATTCGAAAAGGCAGAAAAATTTCAGTTTTCAAAAATCTACTGCCAGTTCCTACGGTGGCATCCACATCCTGTGGAACAACCCACGGACCGTAGGTGTAACACCCAGGAAAATTTTTGAGCTAAGACTCTAACCATTCTTCGTTGTGAGTAAGATTTTACTGAAGAATTTAAATTTTCTTGAGTGTTAGGGTCACTAGATGTAGCACCTTGAGTTCCAAAAAGAACAAAAAAGAATTCCTTCAAGTCATTACTAGGTTGTTTTGAGTTTTGGATCAACTTCAAACCGCCATAAATTTTTAGCAAAGGATGAGTTAGGAGATCCATAAGATATCAAATGAAAGGTCTTGGATTATCTTTCCAACGCCGCCGAGTTTGCTAATTTTCGAGCTCGTATGAGGGAGATATGCCTGTTTGAATTTGAGCTGTCCTATTAAAGAAAGTTAACCAAAAACTATGAGAGGTATTTTGGTCTTTCCTTACCCAATCAACTTAAAATGAATTTTAGTAATATTTTGGGGAGAAATCTGATTTGGGTCAGTTTTCCTAAATCCAAATACGCTTAGGGTTTTAGAAGAGAGTTCATTCAAGTCATTCCTAAGTTCTTTTAAAGTTTTGGGTCAAATTCAAATGACCATAACTTTTAGCACAGGATGAGTTAGGAGACCCATAAGCTATCAAATTAAAGCTCTTAGAATCCTCTTTCCAACGCTGCCAAGTTTGCTAATTTTTGAGCTCGTATGAGGGAGATATTCCCATTCGAAGTCGGGCAGTCCAAATAAGGAAAGTTACCCGAAAATATGAGGGGTAATTTGGTCTTCTCCTTACCCAATCGGAATTAAACACTTTTGGTAAGGTTTTAGGAGTCTAAATTGATTGGAATCAATTTTAGTTATTCCTAAAATACACTTACGATTTTTAGAGCAGTTCAAGAAAAGGAAAAGAGGAAAAAATGAAGAGTGTTCAAGAGGTTTGCGATTCTTCGAGGGAACTCACCAAGGATTCTATCCTAAGAGGTATGTAAGCTTCCATAGTGTTGGGTTTGTTCACCCACATTCCATTCATGAGTTTCTTTTACAAATTTCATCCATGATATTGAATATATTGATAATCTTGTTGAGTTTTTGAAGTTTTGTGCTTCGTTTTTTATAATGAAGTTCTTGTTGAGTTCGTGAGGTGAGACTTGCGAATGAGTGTTGTTCTTGGTGGGGTATGGTGTAGAATTAGCTGTAATTAGGTTGAGTTTAAGGATCCAAAAGAGTTGGAGGAAATCATTCGACTTTAGACAAGGTAGGGCAAAAAAAATTGAAGAAAGGTTCGTCGGATTCGTCTAGAAGGTGGATGGGGCGGCGCGCCCCTGTAGCGCCTGAGGGGCTGGCGCCATGCGCATGTAGTGCGCCCCAGACTAGCCTCAGTCATATGGGGGCTGGCACAGTGTGCCACTGCTGCGCCAGGGATGTCAGGTCCTTTCCGCCTCCGTTCTTCATTTCGTATTCGATCTTCCAAAATATGTCTTCGCGCTCTTAGTGATTTTTACTATCCAACATATATCCAATCATCAAGAAATCCTATATATCAAGTCATGATCCTTGAATTCATAATTCGACAAGAACCCTATCTTAAGAAGTTTTTTTACAACTTGTTATAAAACTTTTTTTAAAGACATGAGCACTTGAGTTTGAGAAAAAATAGAGTTTAGTTCATTTTATTTAAAATGAAAAGATGGGAACTAAGTATTTCCAAGAGTACATATTTTTCACATTTAAACAAGGAGGAAACTGAGATTTCCAAAAGAGTTTTGAGTTGTTTGAATACCATCTCTTTTAAGAGAAAGATTTTTGAGTAATAATCTCAAAAAACAAAAAGAGTTATGTTTTTAAAAACATATAAGCTAGTATATTTTGGGTATAGTATTGAGCAACGATATGGGGGTGAGTTCATACAACTCACAGACCCTATAAACAATGTAACCAACGTGGGTTGAAAGGGTCATACTTTTTCGATGATTACTTAATATTTTTTAGCATATACTAGTGGATCCACTTAGTAGTAGGTTCTATACCCCAACAAAGTATAGGACAGTTCTGGAACATGGGCTAGATGTTGTGTCATCACATAGATCATAGTGATGATTGTTAGTTAGAGAATCTCCCACAGAGTTATATTGTATTTTTATATATAAACTGAGTTATTAATATATTCTTCAATACATTGAGTTGCTATCTATTGTTTGAAACATTTTCCATATATTACATCTTTTAATGTTGCTTTATCTTGAGTTAAGTATCTACATATGAGTATCCAGAGCTGAGTATCTTATTGTTGAGTTGAACTATGTTTCACAGAGTTGAGTATCTTATTATTGAGTTGAGCCCTATTTCTCTTAGTTGAGTTGAACTATGTTTCACAGAGTTGAGTCTCTTATTATTGAGTTGAACTATGTTTCATTAGGTTAAGGTTAGTTAAGAGAGTTGAGAAGAGGTAAGTATCTTTCTTTTCGAACAATTTAAACTTATGTTTATATTTTAGAATTCCCCTTACATTCTCGTAGATTCCATGTACCGATCCATTTGGCCTGCATCATTTCATGATGTAGATATATGTATTCAGGATTATCAATAGGCATTTCGTTGAGGTCATGGGATATTCCAATTAGCTTTGGTGAGCTTTCTTATATTTTGGAGGACTTAACCTTTATCTTACAGTTAGTAGTTTTGAGATGTCGTGGGTCATGTCCCGACATCCTTCTGTAACAGTAGAGGCTTCATAGATAGACAAAGTTGAGTTGTTTTTAATATGTATCCTCTTTAAGTTGGTTTTACAAACTCTGAATTTATCTATTGAGTATCTTTCAGATTATTTTAAAGAATGAATATTTGAGTTATTGAGTTTAATTCAAATTTTAAGCTTTTATATTCTTGAGTTAGTGTTTCGCTTGTAGCCAGCCAGGATGAGGGTTCTCTTGGGAACCAACAATGGTTCTCGAGTGTCGGTCACGTCCAGGGTGTAGGATCGGGTTGTGAAAAAATTGGTATCAGAGCACAGAGTTCAAGTGTCCTAGAGTGTCTATGAAGCCGTGTCGGTAGGATCTTGTTTATGGTTCTTAGGTCCCCACTTCTATAAATGAGGGACTCCAGGCATTTAAGAAAAGTTACCCTTCTTTCATACTCTTAATCGTGCAATAGAGCTATGTCATAGAGACATATTCTAATTCGTGCATTTCTAAGATACATTCGACTATCCCTCATACTCAAGGTAGTTGAAAAGCAACTCCCAGATCCTTATCATTGAGTTACTCTCAACTACAATCTTGAGAAATCATGAAACTGCAAAGGGGCTTAAGAGAAGCCCATGAGTGAGCTTAAGTGTTGAGATTCAAAAGAATACGCTCATATTCATGTGAATCGTGCATTTGAGCTAAAAGTGAGTTGTACTCTCTTCTCTAAGACTTGTTTCAGCTTAGATCCTTATGAAGAAGTATGTTTAGAGCTTGGGTAGTATTCTCATCCAAAAAGGTGGCATGAGTTACGAAATTATGAGCAGTAGTAGTGAAACTGCCCAGAGTTAGAGGAAAGTATGTAGAGGTTTAGTAATCAAAGAAAATGAGATAGCGATGGGGCAGATTATGTTATTGCAACCATGCACCCAGTCAGTTATAAGTGATGAGTTCCTTTATGAGTGAAATAAGGACTAATGATATTGTAGAGAGTTTTCGATAGAAGGAAGATGAATAGTTACTAGTCATGATGAGATAGAGTATATTTTAACAAAAATAGAGTTGATGTCGATGTGCCATCGTGTTGGAGAAGACTAAATACATGTGTTGAATAAGAGAACAGAGTATTCATGAAGTGATATCTAATCTAGGCTTATGATTTGTTTGAGAGGGCCATGATGTTCAGAAGGTTATAGAACTGATTAAGTAATGAGGTATAATAAGTGGGTGAATAGTACTTAAGTTGTGAAAAGGGGATGTAGACCAGTTTAGAGATGATGGAATAAGTCCATAGCTTTCAAGTGTCAGCTTTAAACCTACGGGGGAGATAATAAGATTTGAAATCAAGTCAAGTGTTGAGAATAAGATAGTAATGAGCTCAAAAGAGTATGAGAGATATCTTTTCAGAGATCTTTTGGTATTGGGGTGATGTTAGAAGAAGAAGGTTAATATTCTTATCGTGATAATAATGGTGTGATGATTCCATCTAAGGTTCTGAAGAGAAGGATGAGGTTTTACCATGAGAAATAGTTGAATGAGAGCCCTTAGTTGGTTTCGAGTAGTAATGCGGGAAATTCTAGTTGGTATCGCAGATATGATGAGAGAATGAGAACTTCTTAAGAGAGCTGGTCAGTAGGAGTCCATGGAGTTGTTATAGTACTAAGCTTGAATGTGGTGATGTTAAACATTAGGTAGTTCTTACTTCATGCCTAGACTTCCGGTTTTTGAGATAAGGTAACTTTAGAGAGAGAGTGACTATGTTCACAACAACATTGTTCTTGATTTAGGTGTTATAGAACAACTCTTGGTACAAATCAGCCCAGCCTATGTAGTAGGCAAGTTCATGAGTCAGAGGAGGTAGTGAGAGTAACCCCATTCCATACTAAGTCCAACTGTCATTTGAGGACGAATGATCCCAAGGGGGAGATAATGTAACACCCCAGAATTTTTTTGAGCTAAGACTCGAACCATTTTTCGTGGTGAGTAAGATTTTACCAAGAAATTTAAAATTTTCTTAAGTTTTAGGGTTGCTAGATGTAGCACCTTGATTTCCAAAAAGAACTAAAGAGAATTCCTTCAAGTAATTCCTAGGTTCTTTTAAGTTTTGGTTCAATTTCAAACGACCATAACATTTAGAACATGATGAGTTAGGAGACCCAAAAGATATCAAATGAAAGGTCTTGGAATCCTCTCTCATACTCCTTTGAGTTTGCTGATTTTTGATCTCGTATGAGAGATATATGCCCATTTGAATTTGGGCTGTCCAATTAACAAAAGTTACCCGAAAATATTAGGGGTATTTTGGTCTTTTTCTTACCCACTCAACTTAAAACGATTATTATTAATATTTTGGAGAAAAATCTCATTGAGTCGGTTTTTATAAATCCAAATACGCATAAGGTTTTAGAAGAGAGTTCATTCAAGTCATTCCTAAGTTCTTTTAAAGTTTTGGGTCAACTTCAAACGACCATAACTTTTAGCACAGGATGAGTTAGGAGACCCATAAAATATCAAATGAGAGGTCTTGGACCTCTTTCGAATGCCGCTGAGTTTGCTAATTTTTGAGCTCGTATGAGGAAGATATGCCCGTTTGAAGTCGGGCTGTCCAAATAAGGTAAGTTACCCGAAAATATGAGGGGTATTTTGGTCCTCTCCTTACCCAATTGGATTAAAACGTTTTTGGTAAGGTTTTAGGAGTGATTTTATCCTAAGGGGTATTTAAGCTTCCATAGTGTTGGGTTTGTTCACCCACACGCCAATCATGAGTTTCTTTACGAATTTCATCCATGAGTTTGAGTATATTGATAATCTTGTTGAGTTCTTGAAGTTTTGTGCTTCGTTTTTGATAATGAAGTTCTTGTCGAGTTCTTGAGGTGAGAGTTGCGAATGAGTGTTGTTCTTAGTGGGTTTTTTGTGTATAATTCGCTATAATTAGGTTGGGTTTAAGGATCCAAAAGAGTTTGGATGGAATCATTCGAGTTTACACGAGGTAGGGAAAACATTTGAAGAAAGCTTCGTCGGATTCGTCTGAAACATGGTTGGGGCGGCGCACCTCTGTAGCGCCCGAGGGGCTAGTGCCCTGCACCTACAGTGCACTCCAGAACAACCTAAGTCACATCAGGGCTGGTGTGGGGCACCAGTCCTGCGCCAGGGACGTCAGGTCCTTTCCACCTCCGTTCTTCATTCCGTAAAAAATCTTTCAAAACATGTCTTTGCTCTCTTAGTGATTTTTATAATCCAACCTATATCGAATCATCAAGAAATCCTATATATCAAGTCATGATTCTTGAATTAATAATACAAATTCAAGGAAGTGTCAAGAGTAGAGTTCAAGAAAGTCTTTGAGTTAAATTGTGAATCCTTCGAGATCAACTATCGATTTGAGTAAAGTTTTAGAAAGTCCCTTTGATTCTTTTTGAGGATTCTTCTACAATAACTCTTAAATTGTTTCAAGACTCAAGTAAGTGAGTATGAGAAGAAGGAGAATGTATTCATGAGTCTATTTTATCATTGATATCCTTCAGTGAAGTCGTTCATGCCTATAATTCTGCGTGAACTCCATAACTTGTTTTTGTTTGAGAGGAGTAGTATCTTGAAGTTCCAAATCTTGATTATTGAGTTCCTAATCATTTTGGGATTATATTCCTAATCATGGGACTACTGCATGTTACCCATGAAGGTCCTTGAGTTGAGTAGTTCATGCCCCTGATTCCGCATGAACCCTATGGGTCGAGTAGTCTTGAGATGAGAAGTATCATTGAGTCCTTGAGTTGAGTAGTTCATGCCCATAATTTCGCATGAACCCTTCGAGTGGAGCATTCTTGAGATGAGTAGTATTATTGACTCCTTCAGTTCGAGAGTTGTTGAGTTCTATAAATTGTTATTGAAAACCTTGAATTGAGTCATCCACGTCCATAATTTGGCATGAAACCTATCTTAAGAAGTTTTTTTACAAATTGTTTTAAAATTTATTTTAAAGACTTGAGCTATTGAGTTTGAGAAAGAGTAGAGCTGAGTTCATTTTTTTTTTCAAAATGAATATATGGAAACTAAGTATTCCCAAGAGGAAACGTTTTCACATTTAAAAGAGGAGGAAACTTAGATTTCCAAAAGAGTTTTGAGCAATTTGAGTACCATCTCTTTTAAGGGAAAGAATTTTGAGTAATAATCTCAAAAAAAAGAAAGAGTAATGTTTTTAAAAACATATGAGCTACTATATTTTGGGAGTAGTATTGAGCACCGATATGGGGGAGAGTTCATACAACTCACAGCCCCCATAAACCATGTAGCCAACGTGAGTAGAAAGGGTCATACTTTTAAATGATTTCTTAATGCTTTTTAGCATAGACTAGTGGATCCACTTAGTAGTCGGTTCTATACCCCGACAAAGTATAGGATGGTTCTGGCAGCGTGGACTAGACATTGTATCATCGCATAGCTCTTAGTGGTGGTTGTCGGTTAGAGAATCTCTCACATAGTTATATTGTATTTTTATATACAAACTGAGTTATTATTCTGTTCTTCAATACATTGACTTGCTATCTATTGTTTTAAAAGCTTTCCATATATTGCATCTTTTATTGTTGCTTTATCTTCAGTTGAGTATCCAAAGTTGTGTATCCAAAGTAGAGTATCTTATTGTTGAGTTGAGCCGTATTTCTCATAGTTGGGTTGAATTATCTTTTACAGACTTGAGTATCTTATTGTTGAGTTGAGCCCTATTTCTCTAAGTTGAGTTGAACTATGTTTCAGAGAGTTGAGTCTCTTATTATTTAGTTGAACTATGTTTCATTGGGTTGAGTTTAGTTGAGTGAGTTGAGAAGAGGTAAGTAAGTTTCTTTTCCATTAGTGCA
This sequence comes from Solanum raphanifolium, assembly GCA_036250405.1. Taxonomy (NCBI): domain Eukaryota; kingdom Viridiplantae; phylum Streptophyta; class Magnoliopsida; order Solanales; family Solanaceae; genus Solanum; species Solanum raphanifolium. The sequence continues at coordinate 55,446 of JAJOOE010000302.1, forward strand.
GGATTATGTTTATGTTTTAGAATTCTCCTTACATTCTTGTACATTCCATGTACTTAACCATTTGGCCCGCATCGTTTCATAAAACAGATACAGGTATTCAAGATCATCAATAGGTATTTCATTGAGGCCATGGGATATTCCAGTCATCTTTGGTGAGCCTTCTTATAGTTTGGAGGACTTCCCCTTTATCTTACAGTTAGTAGTTTTGAGTTTTCGTGGGTCTTATCCCTATATCCTTCTGTAATAGTAGAGGCTTGATAGATAGACAAAGTTGAGTAGTTTTTCATTATATATATTCTTTGAGTTGTTATTACAAACTCTGAGTTTTTCTATTAAGTATCTTTCAGATTATTTTGAAGATTGAGTATTTGAGTTATTGAATTTAGTTTAGTTTTTAAGCTTTTATATGCTTGAGTTAGTCTTCTTCTTGTAGACAGCCAGGATGAGAGTTCGCTTGGGGACCAATAATGGTTCTCGAGTGCCGGCCTCAGCAAGGGTGTAGGCCCAGGTTGTGACAGTTTGTCATGTCCGTGATTCGCCAATTAGTCTCTCCAAAAAGGTAAAGCTCGAGTGCTTTTTCAATAGTTCACCAGGATGGTCCGTCATTCAATGCACGAGCCATAAATAGGTTTCGTAGGTGAGTCCCAATCTTAGTGAGATTTTGAGGTTAAAAGTTGAGGACCATGGTTGGGACCCATAACCCGTTGATTGGACCACGACCCGTTGGTGGGTCCCATCATTGGAGGTCCTGATTCTTGTGTCTCTAAAACGAAATAGCGGACGAAGAAGATGGTCCATTGGTGGAACCACAGTCTGTAGGTCGTCACCCTCGACTGGCTTTAGTAGTTATTTCTTAGGGGAATTTGGGTCTTTTCCTAATTATTCTAGCCTATACTATGCCAATTTACCCTTCACCTAAAGACCTATATAAGTGTTTTAACCCTCAAATTTATCCAATTGAAATCATTCTCTCAAATTTATAAAATAAGAACAAGTCTTCCTCTCAAAATATTTCTCTCTCTAGAAAGCTTGAAAAAGAAGGGATCAACCTTGGGTTTCAAGCCAAGTCTCCAATTCCACCATTGAAGGAAAGCTTTTAGCGTTAAGGTATGATAGTTTTCATCAATGAGGCCTTTTCATCAATGGAGTCCCCAAATTCTCCAATTTTAAAAGTTAGAAATCCCCAATTGAGTTAGGGTTTTCTTGTATTTTGTGGGTTCTCACTTAGCATATGAAAGCATGATTGTGGAAGGTTTTTCTCACATAATAAAGGTTCTTCTGGTTGAAAGTTCTTCTCACCTAAAATGAACCAATGCTAAGGAGCTATTCTAATGTTGAGGCAAGAGGCGATTACCAATGCTCTCTATTGAAAGACAAGAGGCGATTACCCATGTTCCTTTAAGAGCTAAGATGAATATGGTTAAGAACTATTCTATGGAAGTTAAGCTTAGCACCGAGTTGATAAGTGACGATTACCCATGTCCCATACAGTATGTGCCAGTGGATCCACACAAGCTAGAAGTTCATGGTTCTTACTTTGGAAAGTAGGACAACCCCTTTTCGGTGTGGGCCAGACACTGGATTCCCTGATAATAACTCTCATGGTGTTATATATCGGTTAAGGCTACTTCCCACAAGCAAGTTATGATGAACTAAGGTTACTTCAAGGTACTATCTCAAACATTTTAAGATGATGACAATGTGTATTAACCATGTTTTATGACTCATGTTTTCTAACTCTTTATCTCATGTTTTAGCTTGGTCATTGGATCTCACGAATATATCTCTTTTAAGTATGGTTTCAAATTTTTATGCGTCACTATCATACTTGGTATATATTGTGTACTAACACATGCTCTTGCCTACATTTCGCCAAATATAGGGTTCAACTGTCAGGTTACAATTTTTGTGGCTACAGTTCGTTGAGGAGATTTCGAGCTTTGGTGAGCCCTGATGATTCGAGGACCAAACATTTATTATTTTCAGTCTTCCCTTACTTTCATGTAACACCTCGGAATCTAGTAGACTAAACTAGGGCTTAGTGAGAGAGTTAGAGCCAAGGAAAAGGGATAAGGCAGTCCACTCTTTCATAGACACTTCCCACCTTCCCACGACCACCACCACAGCTCGTGGTGTGGCTCGTTGTGGGCAAGGAAGTGGATAGGTGAAATCTTCCCAAAACAGTCCCCTCCACGCAAGCCACTTCACGGTTCGTGAAGGCTATCACTGGCCGTGGGAAGGCTTGTGGTGGGCTAGGCAGTGGATAGGTGAAATCTTCCCAAAATAGTCCCCTCCACGCGAGCCACTTCACGGCTCGTGAAGGCTATCACTGGCCGTGGGAAGGCTCGTGGTGGTGACTTAGTTTTAGGGGGATGAATGGGTGGAACCCTAGCTACTAGTCCAAGGACCACGGAGGGCACCACGGCTCGTGGTAGGAACCATGGCTCATGGGACCTCACATTGTCATGATGGAGACAACTGCAAGTTGAGGGTTAACTGGTCTATTTTGGTTTTAATTATGTCGTTTTACTAAGCCTAGGACCCCTATATAAGTCATTTTAACCCCAAAACTCACCCTTTCAATTCATTATTTCGAAAATCCCAAAGAAAATCAACGATGTTCCTTGCCAAAATATTTCTCTCTCTAGAAACATGAAGAAATAGAAAGGATTCAAGCTAGGATCAAGTTCAAGCCTCAATTCCTCCATTGAAGTTAAGTTTTGGGCTTTGAGTTATGATAGTTTTCATCCATGGAGTTCCCAAATTCCTCAACTTAAAAGGTTAGAATTCCCCAATTGATATAGGGTTTTCTTCAATTATCATGGGTTCTTTTCTTTATTGATTTAATTGATTGGATTATGATCTTCTAAGCATGAATTGATGAATTCATATGGTTTTATGATATTTTCCCCTATGAACCCATGTGGTCCCTATGTTTTCGAGTTATGAACTATATGTTGTGGGATTTTGATCTTCAAGGAAGAGTTTTATGAAATTGAGTATGTATTACTAGTTTTACATGAATTTACGATGAAATCCATATCTATCCTATGTTTTCTAAGAGTTCATGATGAAATTGGGTTTTTGACCTCAAGGAGGTGAATTATGGTCTTATGCATTCTTTTATGAAATCTATGCAAATGTTTTAAGGGTGCTTTGAGAGTAAAGTACCAATGATGATATGGTGTTGTGAAAGGATATTCTCACTAAATAACATACCAGAGATGGGAGCCATCACGTAGTAGAGTCCAGGTTTCTAGTATCAATATCCTTATCCCATAACTATGTGCCCACATAGGTTGATTAACTAGTGGATCCACTTAACCTAGAAGTTTGAGGTTCTACCTTAGGCAAGTAGAACACTCATATTTTAAGCTCCGTAGCTTTCCTCGATCATATTATTTCGAGTAAGGGTTTTGAGGTAGATACTAAGAAGTTGGATGCGGTCAAGAGTTGGCCTAGACCTCTAACTCCCTTGGATATTAGATGCTTTTTGGGTTAGGCCGATTACTATAGAAGGTTTGTTGAAATTTTCTCTTCAATTGCTTCTCCTTTAACGACTTTGACTCAAAAGAAGGCTAAGTTCATATGGTGCAAAGCTTGTGAGAAGAGTTTTCAAGAGTTGAAAGATAGACTTACTTCTGCTCAGGTGTTAACCTTAACAGAAGGGACATATGGTTTTGTAGTTTGTTGTGATGCCTTGATAATTAGGCTAGGGTGTATGCTAATGCAAAATGGGAAATTTATTCCCTATGTCTCAAGGAAACTTAAAGTCCATGAGAAGAATTATCCGACTCACGACCTTGAGTAAGCAGCGGTTGTATCTGCCTTAAAGATTTGGAGACACTATTTGTACGGAGTTCATGTTGATGTGTTTACCGACCACAAGAGTTTGCAATGTGTGTTTAATAAAAAAGATTTGAATGTTCGCCAAAGAAGGTGGCTTGAGTTATTGAAGGATTATGACATGAGTGTCCTTTATCACCCCGATAAAGCTAATTCGGTAGAGGACGCTCTTAGTTGGTTGTCCATGGTTAGTTTTGCTCATATTGAAGAAGGAAATAAAGAGTTGGTTTGAGATGTTCATAGATTGGCTCGGTTAGGTGTTCAACTAGTGGACTCCACCAAGGTGGTGTCATGGTTCACAATGGTTCCGAATCATCTTTTGTGGCGGATGTGAAAGCCAAGCAAGGTGTTGATACAATTTTCATAGAATTGAAAGATGCAGTGCTTAAGAAATCTGTAGAGGCTTTCTCCCAAGGGGGAGATGGTGTGCTTATATACCAAGGCATGTGTTGTGGTTCGAATGTTGATGACTTGAGGGAATAAATTTTGAAAGAAGACTATAGTTCTCGGTATTCCATTCACCCGGGAGCCACCAAGATGTACCATGATTTACGGGGAGGTCTATTGGTGAAATGGAAAGAAGAAAGATATTGCGGGATTTGTGGCTAAGTGTCCAAATTGCCAACAAGTAAAGGTTGATCATCAAAAACCGAAAGAGTTTGTCCAAAGATATTAGCATTCCTACTTGGAAGTATGAAGACTTGAATATGGACATTATTGGTTATTTGCCTCGCACCCGGTGACAACATGACTCTATTTGGGTTATAGTAGAACGGATGATGAAATCAACTCATTTCCTTCACGTCAAGGTTTCTTATTAGCGGAGGACTATGCCAAGATGTACTTAAGAGAAATGGTAAAGTTGCATGGAGTGCCTTTGTCCATTATTTCCCATAGTGGTACCTAATTCAGTTCTTAATTTTGGAAGTCATTCCAAAAGGGTCTTGGCACGAAAGTTAAACTTAGCACGACCTTGCACCCCCAAACCGATGGGCGAACGGAGCGTACTATCCAAACTTTGGAAGATATGTTAAGGGCTTGTGTTATTTATTTTAGGGGAAATTGGGATGACCATTTGCCATTGATTGAGTTTTCCTACAATAATAGCTATCACTCGAGTATTGGTATGGATCCATTTGAGGCCCTATATAGTAGGAGATGTAGATCACCCATTGGTTTGTTTTAGGTGGGTGAAGTTCTTCTCATAGGTGCCGAATTGGTACAAGAGGCCATGGAGAAAGTTTGTCTTATAAGGGAAAAGTTGAAAACAGCTCAAAGTAGACAAAATTTGTATGCTGATGTGAAAAGGAGGGATCTATAGTTTGATGTTAATGATTGGGTTTACTTGAAAATCTCACCCATGAAGGGAGTAATGAGGTTTGGTAAGAAGGGGAAGCTTAGTCCCCAATATGTAGGCCCATATCAAATTTTGAGACGTATTGGTAAGGTTGTTTATGAATTAGATTTGCCAAGTGAGTTGGCATCGATGCATCCGATTTTCCATGTCTCTATGCTTAAGAAGTGTGTTGGAGATCCGACATCCATAGTTTCCCTAGAAGGGTTGGGAGTTGATGAAAGGCTTTCTTATGAGGAAGTTCCGATTGAGATTTTGGACCGCTAAGTTAAGAAGTTGAGAAACAAGGAAATAGCTTCCGTGAAGGTTTTATGGAGGAATCAATTAGTGGAGGGTGCTACTTGGGAGGCCGAGGCTGATATGAAGTCTCGATATCTTCATATTTTACCTTCTACTCCTAATCTAGCATGAGGTAATGAGTTCGACTTTAGTTGTCCTTGTTTTGGGAGTCATGTGTTTTTATGGGTTTCCATGATTTCATTATGTGATGCATGTTCATGATAACTTGTGTTTTGAAAGAAAATGAGTTTATATGATTGATTTTCCTCATGTTGTGTGCATTGAGTATGAGTTGCCAATAAACTTCATGAGATGATTTGATGAACATGCTTTAACTATGCTTTTTGAGAGTGAATCTCATATAGGCTTTACGTGATTGTGTTGAACATTCTTTTTGCTTGGAGAAGGTAGTTCCTCCTTGAACATGAGAAATGTTGAAATTTCATGCATAATGGGTAGTTACATGTAGTTTCTACTTCCTTGTAATGCATTGAGTATGTTTAGCTTGGAGATGAAGTTTCTCCTTGGTTGTGTGCATTTAGGTGAGTTTCATGCATGTTGGGCTGCTGATATACCGTGAGTTTATGGTATTTCTAATACATTTCACTTACAAGTTGTGTGTGTCTAGCGCCTTTTTGTATTGGTTTTTATTTGTTTTTATCATATTATGCAGGAAAGATGTTCAGGCGTGGAAATAAAGAGATAGCTGAAAGAAATGTAGAAAAGGGCATCTACTAACCGTAGGTCCATTGAGGCTACGTAGATGGTGATCATAGATCAACAAGCAAGGCATGGAAGACAAATCAGGGAAATTTGACCAAGTGTGGAACCACGGTGGCCATTGACTGTCCGTAGATAGATCTACGGACCGTACTGTTGATCCGTAGATTGATACTGCTAGGGTTCCAATACCTGATGTTTGAAAAATTCTAAGTATGGAGCTACGGAGAGGGATTGATGGACCGTAGATTGATCTACGATTCGTATTGCAACTCCGTCGTTTGCTTCATAGAAGCTGATTTTTGGAAGCTGAAAATTTTTCTAAGTCCTGGCTGACGGAAGGGACTCATGGACTGTAGATCCATTGACGCTCCGTGAGTCAGTCTCGTGGAATGAAGACGTGTGCCTGAACAAACTTTCCTTATTTTATTTCCCTATTAATTTAGGGGTTATTTTCTATAAATAGGGCATGTAAACCTCATTTTTGGGGGTTAGACATTATTATTTTATTCTAGTTCTTGACTTGGGAGATTAACTTACAACTTCGCAATTCTTAATTTCCTAAGTTCGTTTTGATGATTTTGGTGTTGCAATTCAAGTTGAATTTCTGGGTTTATTATTACGTAAGTTCATAATTCTTTCACCTAAAACAATGAATTGTGTTCATATGATTATGGGTGACTAAATCCCACAACTAGGGTTGTGGGAACCATGAGCGATTAACAAAGTATGAATAGTAAATAAGCAATTCTTGAATAATATTTCGCATGCATTGATAATTCTTTCGTTTCGAAGTCTTTTTAACGAGTGCACGCGTTAGAACTCGCCTTGTTGTTACTTGCCGGACCAAGGAGGTATTCAACAAGAAAAAAATTATCAACATAGATTTAGTGTGATACTATCTAATAGGCTAGTGTCGATTGGTGCGAAGTAATAAGTAAGCCAAACATCGATTATGATGTCTAATATGAGGTAAAGGTAAGGGTTAGTAAATTATACACACGTAGTCGGACCAAGGTGCGGGGTGAAATTCTCTAGATGCCGGACCAAGGATTTAGAGATACCTAACTTATCACTTTGCATGTAGTACACTAAGAAATGATTGCTATTACTAGGATTACTGCGTTATGAGCTTGTGGGGAACACGTATACCCTAATTATTTCTCTCATCTTGATAACAACCAAAACTGACTTTTGCTTACTTATTATTTATTGAATTCTTTCAATGTGTTTTACAAACCCCACCCCCCCTTTAATTACTTGTTTTTGGAAGTAATTTGACTAATTGAATATAATTGTTGGTTAAAGTAAAGTCTAAACCATTTTCCTCGTGGGATCGACCCCAACCTACAAGTTGGGTTCTTTGCTTGATAATGATCGCTTATGCTTCTTTAGAGAGGTGTAATTTGAGCGTATCAGCTGCTAGTATTAAGTCTTTATTTCCGTAAGGTGTCTAGAAACGTCATTTAAGGACGAATTTTCCCAAGGGCGAGATAATGTAACACCTCGGAATCTAGTAGACTAAACTAGGGCTTAGTGAGAGGGTTACAGCCAAGGAAGAGGGCTGGGACAGCCCACTCTTCCATAGACACTGCGAACCTTCCCACGACAATAGCCACGGTTCGTGGTGTGGCTCATGGTGGGCTAGACAGTGATTAGGTGAAATCTTCCCAAAATAGTCCCCTCCACACGAGCCACTTCACGGCTCGTAAAGGCTATCACTGGCCATGGGAAGGCTCATGGCGGTAACTTAGTTTTAGGGGGATAAAGGGGTTGCACCCTAGCTACTGGTCCAAGGACCACGAAGGGCACCTCGTGGTAGGGACCATGGCTCGTGGGATTTCACTTGGTCATGATGCAGACCACTACAAGTTGAGGGCTAAATGGTATTTTTCGGTTTTAATTAGACCAACCTAAGCCTAGGACCCCTCTATAAGTCATTTTAACCCCAAAATTCACCCATTCAAGTCATTATTTTCAAAACCCAAAAGAAAATCAAAGATGTTCCTGTCCAAAATATTTCTCTCTCTAGAAACTTGAAGAAAAAGAAAGGATTCAAGCTAGGATCAAGGTAAAGCCTCAATTCTTCCATTGAAGTTAAGCTTTGGGCTTTGAGGTATGATAGTTTTCATCAATGGATTCCTTTCATCCATGGAGTTCCCAAATTCCTCAATTTCAAAGATTAAAATTCCCCAATTGAGTTAGGGTTTTTTTCAATCATCAATATGGATTCTTTTCATTATTGATTTAATTAATTGGATTATGATCTTCTAAGAATGAATTGATGAATTCCTATGGTTTTATGATATTTTCCCCTATGAACCCATGTGATCCCTATTTTTCAAGTTATGAACTATATGCTATGGGATTTTGATCTTCAAGGAAGAGTTTTATGAAATTACGCATGTATTACTAGTTTTACATGAATTTATGATGAAATCCATATCTTACCCATGTTTTATAAGAGTTACTGATGAAATTGGGTTTTTGACCTCAAGGAGGTGAATCATGGACTTATGCATTGTTTTATGAAATATATGAAAATGTTTTAAGGGTGCTTTGAGAGTAAAGTACCAATGATAATGTTGTGTTGTGAAAATATATTCTCACTAAAGAACACACTAGCTTGATGTGAAAGGTTTTCTCACATAGAAAGGATTCTTAGATTGAAAGAATTTCCCACCTACTTGATTCAAAGACAAAGAGCTATCTTAATAAAACTAGCTTGAATTGGTTGTCCAAGGGCACCTTTTCATGAGTAATGAAGTCAAGTAAGAAATGACTATTGTGTGGGAATTTATGCTTAGCACCGAGTGGATATTGCCTATGAGATGGAAGCTCTCACATATTATAGTCCGGGTTTCCAAAGTAATCTCATGAGATTGGAGCCCTCACGTAGTAGAGTCTGAGTTAGTAGTAACAATCTCCTTATCCCATAACTAGGTCCCCGCATAGGTTGATTAGCCTGTGGATCAACTTGAGCTAGAAGTTTGAGGTTCTACCTTAAGCAAGTAGAACATCCCTTTTCGCTGTGGGAGACACCGGGGATCATGTTATGGCTCACATGGTCTCAATGTCAGTTAAGGCTATTTACCCACAAGTAAGAATGAACTAAGGTTACTCAAAGAAGTATCACATATGAGTTCAAAGATTTTAAATTAGAAGTTAGTTTGCATTGACCATGATTTATGACTTATGTTTTATAACTCTTTCATATGATGTTTAACTTGGTCAATTGCATGTCATGAAATGAAATGTCCCTTTTAGCATGTTTTTAAATGTTTTATGAATGTTTATCATACTTGGTACATTGTTTTGTACTAACACATACTCTTGCCTACATTTCCCTAGATTTAAGGTCTGACAGTCGGGGTCATCAGTTTTGTGGCTAGGATTGACTTGAGATTTTTTACCGAGCTTTTCGAGAGTCCTAATGCTTAGAGGACAGTGTTTATTGTTTTCAGCTTCTTCCATGTATTTAATCTTTTGGACATGATGTATGGGCTAGGCCCAATTTTATTCTACTATATTAGATGTCTATGATGAGACAAGTGTATTAGACTTCTACTTTGCTTTTATAAAATGTTTTGGACTTAGACTATTTTTACTCTTATTGTTTTATTTATGATGTTATTAGGACTACGTGGCTTGTATAGAGACCTTTAGGGTTATATATGCCATGTTACATCTAGGGTGTACCCCAGGGTCATGACATTTAAGTTTTGGAACATGATGTATGGGATTCGCCAAGATTCATTCTTATGTACTAGATGGTTTTGAGACTATATTTAGATTTCCGCTATTTTCTATAAGACTTTGAAATATTGAATTGTATTTTAATTTCTTTATTCTATTTCTTGTATGATGGAAGCTAAGTGGCTTGTATGGGGCCTGTCGGGGTCTTATACGCCATGTTACACCTAAGGGCTATGTTGGGTCGTGACAAAAACACACCACAAGGTAAGGATGATCTCAAACAATAACACAACATGCCAATAGTCCCAAAACATGATGAATAGCCTATAATGTGATTTCTAGCAATCTAAGAATTATGAACTATATACTGACCCCAAATTCACACAAATAAACATATATTTAGATATTTGATCTCAATCTAAAGGACAGGAAGTCGTAGCCTACGTCAAAGCAGACTGTGTGAACCTCCAAATAACAACTTTGGAGCTTTTTCCTTCCGTACGGTCTTCAAATTCTACTACGCTATAAAAATAGGATCACAATATTAAATTTGTCCTCCAGACACTAAGAACACAATGATCGAAGACAAACCCCATTTCGAGTCAAAAAAGGAAATATAGGACCCGTGCTAGAAATTCTGGAATTGACTATGTCGAAAGGTCCATTAAAGCTCACTAAACTTGCATCCCAAAATGGTGCATGATTCGGAGCTCGAAAAAATCCAAAACACTAACATGCATGATTCACCAATCTAAAGCAAGGAATAAAAGAGCCGGGAAGTCCCTTCAAGGCTGAATTTACCTCAAATGAATAGTTTGCGCAATTCCCCAAACACCTCTATGCAACGCCACGAACTCAAACACCCCATACTTTAAATCATCCAAAATGGAGGCTATAAAACTCCTCAAATTTCCAATTGAAATAGTGAAATGCATGTTTATTGTATCTAATCTTATTTAAAAGGACCAGACAAATTTACTTATCGCGATCACGGAGGGGAAGGGTCATGAGTACAGAGGGCCACTAGGCCTACCCTTTGCAAATGCGGAAAGGCTCTCGCGATTTATAGTGCTCAAACTACTCTAAAAATAATTAGAAGAGTAAGCGATCGTTAGCAATAAAAATAACCAACAATAGAGTAGAGGTCAAATCCCACAAGGTGTGATTTAATACAAGAAATTCAAATAGGAAATTAAGAATGCAAACCTATTCATTGTAAAAATTAGAACAAGTGAGTGGATGATTCCATCAAATTTATGAAAAGGGTTTTGGTATCAATGATCACAATTAAACTAAAATTAGAGATTCAAACAAGTAAGAGATGATCTAGGGGTGTGAGGATTGGTATCTATGTCAAATAGGGGTACATGTGCTTGATAAATAGTGCTAAACGATTATGGATAGGTTGGGTAATCTTCACAGACACTAATCTTCTTTCGATCTCAAAGCATCATATCGTAGAACTTCTTTTTGGTCTTATCTATGTAAATCACAAATCAACCCAATACCTTACAGGAATCTCTCTTTCGAGCAGATTTGACAACTAGAATTAACCATAATTTCTCTTTCAAGAAAACTATAGAAATCAAACCTAAATTGCATGCATCAAGTTAGTAACCCACTTCAATCAATCTCTTTTGAGCATTAATTAAAAATCTAGACTATGATTAAGTTTGCAACCTTAACCCATAATTAACCACATGCTAAATAACTCAAATCCATGAACATAAAATATTAAAAAATCGCAAAACACATGACCCACTAAATGAAATCAACACCCAACCCGATAATCACACCCCTAGAATTGAGATTTTAGCCAAGTATCATAAAAGAAAAAGAATGATTACCAATTTTGTTTTCAGCCATTGGAGAGTTGAAATTAAGCAATAACCTTCAACACCCACTTTGATTTGAACCCTCAAATGTCTTACAAGGTTATTCAAAAACCCTAAAATTAAGAATATTTCTCAAATGGAAAAAGACTATAAAAACTAATAATATGAAATCTCTTACAAATTTTGATTCAAAATCTAATATATTTTTGTCTCTCTTTAAGGCTATTTATAGTTTCCCCAAAATTCCATTTGACATGTTCGGCGATATTAGTCGGGTTCACTTTTATGATATAGTGGATTGTCGTTGTTTTGCTTCAATCTTCAGTTGTTTGAACCTCAGTTGGTGAACTTCATCGAGCCAACCTTTCACATTTGATGGATCACCGATTACCACCTTGCTCGCACTTTCACCTTTCAATTTTACTCAGGAGTCTGTCATCTTCTATGATGTAACTTCTAGCTCACCCAATAAACTTCTACGAATTGTTGTTTCAGCTCTAGTCCGCTGACCTGCCTTAAATATTTTCAATTGTGAACAATGTCAACTTGGGCGAGGTCTGTCTAATTGTCCGATCCACACTTTTGGTTAGGCGACAACCAGTTGGGAGTTTGTACTCCTTTTAATATTTTTGGCCTTTTTTCATGTATTCATACTTGCCTTGTCCTTTAGCATTCATAGCTCCAAAACTTCAAAATATCATTAGAGTAAGACATAAATAGGCACTGAGGACACTAGTTGTTGAACTAAAAATGTCTCAAATGAGTTAAAATCTACAACTCATCAACACCCCTAACTTAATCTTTTGCTTGTCCTCAAGTAAATCAAGAATACAATTAGTTCAACAAGGGTGTCTACAACATTTCTCAAATGGGAGTTAACATACAAGTGTTATCACAAGACTAATGACAAGCATATATAATACTCACTCATGCTCGAAAAGCTCCAAATGATGACTAGCTGGTAAAA